>SDVV010015724.1:0-14450 GCA_016164225.1 Gammarus roeselii | reverse complement strand
CTCTCCCCCCGTCCGTTAGCTGACTTGGGCCACCAAACCAGTTCCGGTACCCTACGCCCGCCCCCCGCTGCGCTTACCCCGTACAAACCGGTTGAGTCAAGGTGCATGCATCGCGCCAAAACTAACTCTATTTATCCCTATCTAATTCCTTCACAGGGCGATTCTTGTACCTATACCTACTACTCTTATTACGCGCGTAACGGCGTATGATAACGTGACATTTTTGCAGTATTTTCTGATTTCAATGTGTTTGTGTGGCGTTCAGATGATTTCGTTCTCGTGAAGTCCTACCGGAATCGTGCGGGACCTTTTCAAATTTCAGTGTGTTGTGTCTGGGTGAAACTTAAGTTTCCATTTTATTTCTTGAATTTTGTCTATACTGAATGTGACGAGGAAAAATTCAGTGGCTTATTATGTGACATTATTTTCCATGGTTCTATTTTCTGGTCTCATTGGTGGGACTGGTTTCATATTATTTGGTCTAGTTCACATAAATTGTAGCATAAATTATGGAAGTTTTAACTAACTGCAGTGCATGTTATTGTGTGGATCTTCTTTCGCATGATTAAATTTTCAATTGTGATTTTATGCCTATATGATTATGAGGAGTTAACGTCATTTTATTTAAGTGCCGATCTTATTTTTCTCATTTAAATTCTTATTTTGTGTACATTGACTGTGAGGTGTTAATGTATTATTTTGTGTGGAACTTATTTTCTTGCTTTAGATTATTTTCATTTTGTGATGTGTTTTACATAATGGGTCTGTTCACATAATTACCGCATGATTTTTGTATTTTGACGGGCCTTATTTTGCTTATTCAGAACTAATTATTTCTTAGTTTGTGCTTATATTATCCTGATTTTGAGCGTACATGACCGGCATATTTGTGTTAAATTTTGCAAAGAAATTGATATTGGGAGATATACTGAGTATTCGGCCGTTACACGCATATCACCGCGCGCAGTGTCAAACGGGAATGTGTGTTGTCGAGCCCCAACGCGTTTGTGTGTGAGAAGTGTGCATGTGAGTGATGCATAGAGGCATCGTCGTGGCAAACGGGATTTTGCGCGCAATAGCACAGCACGGTGTTGGTTGATAGATTTCGAAACTGTTAGATTGTGAAAAAAATGGCTCCTGGGAAGAAAGTGGGCTCGCGAGCCAGCACGAGGCAGAAGGCGAAATCGGTTGGCGCAGCATAAGTTACGCAGGCACCCGCGACGCTAAGTACCCCGGTAGAAGAGTCGTCCTCCCGTCAATCCTTGACACCCGCCAACCTTCCGATGTGGTGCAGCCTGCTGCCTTAATTAGTCACACCCCCAGAAACCCATGGTTGTTGCCCCCAAGGCAAACCGCACCAGTTAGGCAAGCCACGGCAGTTCAATCTGCGCTGTACCTGGTATCGCCACAGGATGTTGGGCAATGGCTTGCGACACCTTCGCCTTCTAGGGCCAACCCTACTCCATGTACCACCGCACCCACTGAGTTGGTGACCACGCAACCGACCAAAAATGAGAGGGGGGCCCACTGGTTGATACAGGACACTAACTCCATACCGACCCTTCATATGCGCCCTACCCGGCATGTTGCAGCTCAGTCCGTGGCCAACGAGATAGGGGATTTGACACCGGCTGACGAGTTCGACCCGATCCAACCCAGACGGCCCGACTATTCCTGGTCGACATCAACATCAGCCAGCGTCCAAACCCCCTCCATGTCAAGCGCCACAACCCCCCATTTGACGATGGCTGACATCTTTGCCTGCGCCGATCGAATTAAGGCCGTAGGTGATGGCAAGGAGGACTGTAGCGCATATGTTGAGCAGCTCACCAACATAACAGCCTTGCTCGGGAACGAATACGACAGGCTACGCCTTATGCAAGCTTCACTTAGCGGCGAGGCAGAAGTCAAATTCGTGGAACTTGCATTCACGAGCTTTACCGACGCGTTGGAATAGATCAAGTTCTTCCGGGACGAATCGGGTAAGAAGCCCTTTACCGCCGCTGTCACAGACGTGAATGAAAGCAGACAGCTTAAGGGACAAACCGCGCGCGAATATATTAAGGAGCAAGCAAAAATGTTTAGGACGGAGCATGGAAACAACCACGACCAGGTCCTTATCGCGATATTGAACGAGCGTATATCAAGCTGTTTTAAGCGCTCCTTCAAACCATTGACCATCGAAGAACTGATAGTGGAATCATGCCGTGCCGAAAACGAGGCAATATCTAAATTACGACCCATCGATCGCAAATCGAGTCGAGACCCCACACCAGCGGGAAAAACCGAAGAAACTGCGACAGTAGAGACACGGCAAAGTGTTGTTCACGTGGAACAGCACCAGAACTTTCGACGTAGCGGCCTAAACAGAATTTTCCGCGATTTCGCAGACAAATATCAGGAAGCCAACAGAGATGGTACGCCGGCCCCTAATCAAGTTACCGTGCCGACCCAACACCCGTACCCACCGTACGCGGAACGGCAAGCAATTGTTGTCCAAGACCTGAACGTGCCCCCTCCAACCAGACTCGCGATCTTATCTGTGACCACGATACTGCCACTGGGGATAGGCCAAGCACCACCAACACAGTCCCGTCCCATCAGTGGTTATCGCACCGCCCCGCGCCACAGCCCCTATCTTCCTTCCAGACCCAGTGGGGCTACCATCAAGTGCTTCAAATGTGATGGTGAAGGCCACATGGCAAGGCAATGTCCTACCCATAGGGAAAAAAACTAGCGAACCCTACCACATGCAAGCGCGCGTTAGGAATAGGTAGGGTACCAAAGACGATTTTGAATATCAATGGAATTAATATGCGCGTAATAATAGACTCTGGATCAAGTTTGACTATTATAAAGGCATGTTCCGCCAACGAGTTAGTCAAGCGAGGAAGCATCATCGAGCCTTGCGAAAAGGTGATCAAGACCCTGACGGACTCTCGGAAGAAAATTGGACGAAAAATAAAGATATGCGTATCAACCCCCGAAGGTGATGTGGAAGGCTACGCATACATAATCAATGCTAGCAGATTCTCCGGAAATTTGTTATTGGGTTCCGATTTAATGGAACAACTGCACGCCACCATCTATTTTCAAAGGGAGGGAGTCGTAATCGCCGGCAATTTGCATCCCTTCACAAACAGAAACGTTGATGCTGAAAGTACTATTGCCATCAGCGAGAGACACATGACCGAGTTCATCGGTAGAGTGCCCATCGACACGCGCGTGCCCCCCGGCACTGCAATTGTTATCCGATTGCAAGTCCACGCTTTCTTGGAAGGACAAACGGTAATAGCGGTGTTATTCACGAGATACGACGGAGCGGCGGCGAGTACAGTGTGTGTGGTCAAGGATCATTGCGTGCACATAGTATATGCCAACTTCGACGATCGTCCACTTACATTGCAAGGAGGAACCAGGATTGCAATGATACATGGACTCCACGAGGAAGAGGAAGACGAAACTGTTTTCTTGTGCAATGATAGCAAAAAACTCGAGGAGCACTCCAATGAAGAAGACGACAAAGACGCCGCCATCGCCATGCAAATCGAAAACGTGGATGTCAGCAACCTTAACCCGGACACCGGCGACAAGCTGAAGCAATTATTGTGGAAATATAAGAGCACAATTACTGCTTCGGACACAGATATCGGGCATCTAGTAGACTACGAGCACCACATCGGAGTAACGAACGAGACCCCGACAAACGTAAAGCAACGGCGCTTGCCCTTCGCGCATAAGCAAATACTCGAAGAATATGTCGCGAAAATGGTTAAAGCCGGAATAATCCAGGAATCAACGTCACCCTGGGGTGCTCCCGTTGTGATTGTAAAGAAACCGGACAGCTCGGCAAGGATCTTAATCTATTACCGCCGTTTGAACGCTGTTTCAGTCAAGGAAAAGTTCACTATTCCTAACATGATAAACTCAGTAGAGCAAATGGGAGGACACGCTATTTATAGCATAATCGACAGTGCGTCAGCATTCCACCAAGTCCCATTGAGCAAAGAGAGCCGCAAGTACACTGCGTTCGAAGCCGAGTCGGGACATTACGAGTACCTACGAATGCCGACGGAAGCGTCGGGAAGCGGCTTTAAGTACCAAAGAACGGCGTGCGCCATCTTGTAGCGACACCTCGGTCTGGGAAACTACGCGATGGCCTTGCAAGACGACATCTGTATGGACGCGGAAGCTGTGGAGGAACACCTCGAACGCTTAGAGGAGATCTTGAAGGACTTTCAACATGCAGGAATGAAAATCGGATTTAAAAAAAATGTTTTCCAGAAAACCCAAGTAAAGTTCCTAGGGCATAATTGATCGAGACGGGGCCCGGTCAACCAAAACCAACATCGAGTCCATGCAGAAATACCCTCGATCAACTACTGCAAGGAAAATCAAGCAATTTCAAGGAATGGTAGGGTTCTACAGCCGGTTTATTACAAAATTATCGGAAACAGCAGCACCATTAACCCACCTGACCAAGAAAAATACCAAGTTCGTGTGGACGGAAGACCAGGAGGAAGCCTTTTTAACACTTAAGGACAAAATGAGTAATGCCCCAGTGTTGCGTGCTCCCGACTTCACCAAGGACTTCTTATTGCATACAGACGCATCACAGGTGGCCATTGCAGCAGTCCTCAATCAAAAGCATGACGGAGTCAAATTCACGATAGCGTATTACTCACGCAAGCTAAAAGGCGCAGAAGGGAGGTACGCAGTCACCGAATTAGAAGCGCTCGCGGTGGTTGACAGCGTGAGACACTTTCATCCGTACTTGGCAGAGCGTAAGTTCAAGGTGATAACGGATCACACGGCACTCCGATGCATTTTCCAGTATAAGAACAGTAACAATAATCGTCTGGCACGGTGGGCCTTGTGCCTAAGCCAACACGATTATGAGGTGGAATACAAGGAGGGCCGCCTACACCATGTACCTGATGCTCTGTCCAGGAACTCCGACCCGGAAGAGGATAACAGCGGAGAAAGCGAGGAAGTTTTCGTCACCACCGAAGAAGGCGAAGCCGAAGAAGTCAGCATCACGACCGCTCAGAAAAAGCTAACAAGAGACAACGTTATCGCTGAACAAGGTCAAGACGACACGTGGGCTCCGATACAAAGGTTCCTCGGCGGGGAAGCAGACGAAGACATCCTCAAATGGGCGACCGACTCGGATTTTTTCGTTGAAGAAGGTTTACTCAAAAACGAGTGGTCATGAGGAAACCGCACATAACATACGAAGCGATCGTCATTCCTGCATCACTAAAGAAATATGCCTTAATCAAGGTGCACGACTCCGAGATAGGAGGACATCAAGGTAACCTGCGCACTATGAAACGTGCATGCGGTCAATACTACTGGCTGAACATGATCGCTGGTATAATCGAATATATAGAAACGTGTTTGGTATGTCAGCGACGCAAGCCTCACGGCAGGATTATCCCACCGATGGGTGAGTTCCCCGAAATAACAAGACCTCTGGAACGCGTGGGTGTAGACCTAACGAAGCACCAGTAAGTCACGAGGGTTACTGCTACGTTTTAACGATGGTAGATCACCTAACGCAATATCTGGTGACGTATCCCCTGCGCAGTAAATCAACACAGGAAGGGACAGAAAGGTTTCTGGAATTCGTGACCACATATGGGGCCATCGTGAACTTGGTTTCAGACCGAGGGACCGAGGTGACGTTCGCACTATTTCAAGATGTGTGCAAGAGACTCGGAACCATAAGTCGAACCCCGACAGCATTTAACTCTCAAGGGAACGGAGCTGTCGAAGTGGCACATAGCACCCTGAAAAACATCCTATCGCAAATGGCTTCGAACGATCAAATGTCATGGGAAAAGAACCTCCCATATGACACACTGGTCATGAATACCGCGTATCACACGGTTGTGAAAAACACACCTTTCTACCTATTCTTTAGCCGCGACGCGTACATGCTATTCAGCAACTTGTTTACCCCTCTAAGGATCGATTATACCATGGGGGAGAATTACGCAGCAGAACTTACGGCGCGCATGTATTTAACATTTAAGGTGGTCAGAGGACTAATCAAGCAGGCGCGCGCAAGGATTTACAAAAGGCGAGACAATGTCGTCAATGGCGAAAAGTTGCAACCGGGGATGTTAGTGTTCGTACGAAATGAGAGACAGGATGCAGATCATAACAACCAATGGCCTCCGAAACATATCGGACCCTACCGCGAGTTGGAATTAACGCGAACGAACGCGCGCATTAAGCATCTGTACAAGAAGTCTCGAGAGCAATACGTGCAGCTTCATCGATGCAAGTACGCTCAAATTAGAAACGACCCTTTTCCCCTCCAACTAAACGAAGAGGAGACGGAAACACTGGACGACGGCCCAACTAACGAAGGAAACCAAGCAGAACAACCGAGGGAGCAGCAAACAAGCAGCAACGAAATTGCAGTCAGATATAACCGTAGGCGTAGGTAAAATCCACTGCAGAGTGACTATAAAGGGAAAGAGGAAAGGCGACTAACAAAAACACAAAAAACAATGCACATATGAACGGAAGCAAGTCCTCCAAACTTTTAAAATGTACATAATGTAAAACAGACGAATTTAGGCATTAGGGTATGTTGAGCTACGGAAACTCGTCATGTAAGAACGCGTAGGGCCATACCATGTAAAAACATATTTAGTTATGAGATAATTACAATATTTAAGATACCAGCGCAGGCGAGACGCCAACTCATAACATGAGTACGTAACCTTGTGAACACTAAAATTCATGAGTTGGGGAATATTAATGCGACGGTGAGGGTAGGCAAATGGAACATCTTGCTGGGGAAACACTGATCGAAATCCGTGAACTTCCGTACTAGCAATGTTCGAAACGTCGTAAAATAAGCAAAGCAAAGACAGTAAAAGTTGTTTAAACAACCGTTGATCTAAAATGGCAGTGCCATTTGCCTGCATTCCGATAGGATGCGTCATGACACGGGAAATTTGCTATAGCAAATTGGTCAGGGGTACCTGCATCAGCCGTACAGAATATTTGCGGATTAAACATGGAAACATGTTAAAACGTCATAGGTAACGTAAGCTATGCAAGGACGTTCTCACCCAGACGTACATGGAGTGGATAATTTATGGTCCTTTGATTAGTGTCAGGACGTAGCATAGCTTCCCTCGAGAACCTAATGCACCGTAGAACCTAGCAAGAAGGAAGGAGGCAGTACACATGTATGGGGAAAATTTTGAGATGCGCAGGATGTATATATATGACCCTTCGAATAAAATTTCTCCTTTTTGGATTTCGCGACATGAAAATCTCATAATATGAGTACGCACCTTTGTGAACACTGAGGTCATGAGCAAATGCACTATCAAGGCACCGGTGAAGGAAGGCAAACGATATGTTATCGGGGAAACCCTGACACCGATCGAGTTAGTGATTTTCCGTACTGGTAAATATTCTAAGCGAAACATTTCTGGGGAAACACCGACGACATTTGTCAACTCTCGTACTGATAAATCATTTCCAGATGCCGCAATCAAAGCGAGGCAACAACAGTAAAAGCTGCTCTGGCAGCCGTTGATCTGAAATGGCAGTGCCATCGCATGCCCTTTAGACAAGATGCTTCGTGATACGGGAAATTTGCCGTACGGAATATTGACAGAGTAAAACATGGAAACATGTCTAAACATCAGAGACACGCAAGTTATTCAAGGGTTTTTCCATCCAGACGTACTTGGATTGGAAGAATTTAAGATCCTTTGATTACTATCACGATGTAGCCAAGCTCCTTCAATAACCAACGCAACATAGAGCTTAGCGAGAGGGAACAAAGCAGTACGCAAGCGTCGGGAAAGTTGTGGGATGTGAATGATGTACATGTGAGTTTAAAGGGAAATTTCTCCCCTTTCGTGAAGTGAAGAAATTTCAGCGGAAGGGGGAGGTATTGATATGAAGTAAGCCAGTCAGGTCATGAATGAATGGAAATCAACGGAAGTCGACAGACGTGCTGGGTGTAGCCGGCAAGTCGGCAGCGGGACGTAAATAAGGTTGTTTGTCACAAAATGCAGACGCTTTATGCATTACTCATTGCTCGGCTGATTCGAAAGAGCACCAGACGGTCGCATTCCTAAGCCATCTTCAAATGATCATTTCCTGTTCCATATTGGGAGGCAGAATGTAATTAGATAACTAATTGGATAATGTCCCTGTATTGTGCATGTGTTTATAGGGATGTAGTATTTTTATTGTAGTATTGCACGAATAACACGAATAATATTGATGGGATACTTTTGTGGTAGTTTCAAACGAGGGCATACGGCTTGACTCTGTATGAATTACCTCCTAATCTAAGTCGGTGAGAGGTCGATTGCACTGTTTGGTTAAATTGGACGTCAACTACATGGCATCCGGTATCTAAGGGCCAAGAGAGCACTTGCCGGTTGAAGCAAAGGCAGGGTGTTTCTGGAAAATACCTAGTATATATAGAGGAGCCAAGTATGGCAGTTGAGTTCTGTACCGTGAGATCGTGATAAAGAGTGGTTCGTCGTGTTCCGTGTGTTTTGTCTTGGTTAAGTTGAAGTGTTGTATGTAAAGTACCAACTTGCCCTGCCTAATGGGGATGCTTCGTCAATCATGATCATAATTAATTGTTCAGCATAATTCAACGTAAAATTATACATGTATCGAAAATTATTTAATAATCGTAGTAAGCCCCTAAGGCATAAGTAAATGTCCTCACCAAACTATTTGATCGACCCCTCAGGTCTAATTGAGGGAAATGGAGGGAAAACTGTTAAACGCGAAGTTCATGGATTGGACTCCGAAAACCAATATTCCCTATGCCTGCGGTATAGATGAGTACCATTAATATTTAATGCCGGGAGATGAAGGTGGTGATATTAACAATCCATGCATGGCCTAGTGCAAATACATTTCATGTTGGGTGTGTGGGAATTGTCTGAACCGGTCGGCATTGACAAAAATGTACATTGCTTTCTTATAATGTTTAAATCTCATTTGTATTTAGGTAGAAACCCCATACGTAGTCGTGATTGGGTGTGTGACGCGGGTATATTCATGTGTTTAGGTGTAATGGGAAATTGCTGCTGCTGTGGGCTATGTCGCCGCGTACAATAATGATGTGATTTGGGAATGTATTGTAATTATTGTAATTATTCTGACGGCTTTATGATGTAGCAGTAGCGGCAACTTATCCGTTTTCCGAGCAGCGTCCGTTTTCCGAGCGCTGACTCATACAAACAATATACCTATATCCGCCTGCACCGTCAACGTTTACCAAATCAAACGCTCCATTTTTTTCTGGCGTGAGCTCATAACTTTCTCCAACTTTAAGTAATTCACTCACTTCCCACCGTACAATCTGTTAAAGTCCAACATCGCTGCTACTGTCACAGGTTGTTCATGATCAAACAATTTAGATTGCTTGCTGTTTATCATTGTAGAACTCTTCTTTGAAGTCACAAAACCGCCCTATGTATTCCTTACGATTAAATTCAGAAGATCGACATCTTTCACCGGCTCACGTTTCATCTTGCCTCCGTGGAAAGCAATTTGCATTGCAAAGCCAGTGGCACTCACGAAATGAACGGGATCCAGGTTGCAATCACGCACCATGGTTCCCTTAAACCTTTGAAAGACTTTGGTCAGGAGCAAAGTATCAATTAGTAGATAGACGATCATGTAATCGCGCAAGCTCTTACACTTGGCCGCCTGACATATTTCAATCACTTCAGCGTAATCAGAGTCTGATATTCCTTTGCCTCGCAGTTGGCTATAAAGGTCTTGTTATGATGAAATCTCTATTTAGTCCAACACAGAATCTGACGTTATGGATTCATAACAGAAATGACCTTTCTAGGTGGCGAGTTCTAAAACCCGGTCACTGTACCCGGGGCAGGTAGAGTAAGATTTTAGGAGTGGCATGTCATACCCGTTTTGTTTAAGATTGGTGACAAGACTGTCTAAGCTCGATTTGGGAAATGAAAACGAGTCTATAAATTTTACACCGTATCTGCTACTTTCATCGTTTAGCGGGACACTAATGCTAAACATTTTATCACTCTGCTTTGGTAAAACACGTATATTAAATGAAAAAATCCGCCTAAACTTTTTCGGATGAATCTCATATCATAGGCAGACGCGTTGTGAGCCACACATGGCATGGATCGTAGTTCCTCGGCAGTTTGAACGAGGCACAATGCTGAGATGTAGTTAGAAGATATCACTCCTCTATCAGGTCCAAAGACTCCAGACTCATAATGGTTATGGTGACGAATATTTTGTTTACCATCATCACCAAATTTATCACCACAGGACTCACAAACTTTCTATCTGCAATATTTTTTTACATCTAGCTTGCTCAAAACTGGTGTTGTGTACATGGGGCAAGTAGCCATATAATTATCATTATCTATCAGAAGCTGTCTTCACAAGATCAGTCTCCATTTCCTCAAGTGGAACTGAAGTCAAATCAACCACTGTTTGAGCTACAATTTTGTTTTCCTTATTGACTGAAACGTATCTATAACTGCATAACTTGTGAACTACATTTCCTCTCATTGTCATAATAGGCATGCATCGCCGAAAATTTGTACATTTCACCTTCTTCAGGCATGTTTAAGACCTACTCTTGCTGAACAAAATTTCACATGTTCTGCTGCTTTGCCTTCATGCAAGCCCTGTTTTCACAAAGAACAGAAAAAGTGATTTATAAACTTTGATCTTCTGAAGGATTCCATGAACGAAGATTGAGAGCGAAATGGTTGGCTTCTAGGATCTGAACAAGATGCACTGTGCGATCGTCACTTTATCTAAACTCCCCCTGTGAATATTAACTAACCCGTAACCTTCCTTCTATATGGTGATTTGAACAGCCTTATTCAACCCACACTCTTGTTCTATATGAGGAAAGTCTTCTAGAGTAACAGGTTTATTCAAGGCAAATCATGGAAATTTTATTTAGGTATCTCTGATATATAGATATGTATCACAAGATTGCAGTTTATAATTCGAAAGTTTTTATGATCTTTCCAATGTAAGTGGGCAATTAAACTGGTTAGAATGCAGTTGTAATATTTTGCCTTGATGTTTACAATGTGTTGATGACCTCGACAGTTTTTGGGTTTGGGACAATATTCACCAAGACGCTTAGTTCCACTAACCCCTGTCCTCGGTCTCGGCGCGGATGATTAATGATTAAGACAAGCTCTAGCATGTTAATTTTAGAAATGAACCACCTACTACCTTCTCTTCTTTTTCTCTAACCTATTCTGTCGGTCTACTAAGAGTTCTTTAATAAATTCACTAAACATGGCGTTTTTTGTGAGAAAGACGGCTTTTGTATCAAGAACCCGCTCCTTTTCGCTAACAGTTCTATCCTCAACTAATTGCCTCATTCGTGTTGTTAGTATAATCTGTAATACTTGGAAGTGTCCTAATTTCAGAGCAGTGTGTTCTAGTTCATCTCTACTCACCATGAATAGGGAAAAATTTCCTTCATAATTGAGTAACGGAATAAACTTATTCAATGTAAGATTATTATTTGAGAAATCTCATGAAATTGGAGGTGAAAATATAATCTCACGTGACGGACCAGCTTGACCAAAGACGAAGCAGCTGGATCGTGAGCAGTATCCTGACCCAATGATGTAGACGGTTCAGCTTCTTCCATAGCTATAGGCGATAATGTGGCCGACGGAGCAGTCGACTGAGCAAAGAATCGATCCATTGACGGAGGTGATGATGTGACAGTAGACTGAGTCAAAGATGGGTCCAACAACGAAGACGCAGCCAAAGATAATTCCGAAGATGCATCCAACGACGACGTGGCAGTACGAGATGAAGTCGATGATGTAGCAGTAGACTGCCCCAAGGACGGGTCCGACGACAAAGACGCAGCCAAAGACAGAGCATCAGTAGACGGAGCAGTAGACTGCGCCATGGATGCATTCAACGGCGGGGCCCAAGACAGGCTGGCAGTAGACTGAATCACAGGCGCTTCCGAATACGCAAAACCACTACCACTTGCGGGTTTCAGGCTTGCGCTAGGTTTTAGGTTTGCGGACATTGGGCTTGTGGCCCCTGCGGGCATAGGGCTTGCGGCTTTTGGCTTGGGGCCGTTGCGGGCTTTAGGGTAGCGTTTCAGATCATTGTCACTTACACTCCCTGTCGCTATTAAAAAATCGTCCTAATTCATTCTACAAGGAAAGAATAATAAACATTAGTCAACGTGAACATTCAACAACGTTTATGAGAGTTATCATCACTAGGAAACTACAAGTATCCGCCACCAACAAAATAAAGAGAATAAATCATAAAAATGCTGCAGTATTTAACAATTTATATATCCGTGTGCAACAACTTGGATAAAAATAGCTGCTCATACAACACTGCCAGATGGATCTGCTTCTCTATACAATTCGGACCGTTAATACCTATACGTTACATGATGGAACCTCTTGACAGCCTATGACGGTCTAGGACGGAGAATTCATGTTCAACCCTGTTAGCTCGCACCTAAGCGCACCGTTCGACTTGTGTCAAGGGGTGGGGGGGAGTCAAGGGAAGGAGAAGTACTCGTTCCCTGTATATAATAACCTACGGGTACGTAGGAGAATCCGAACAGTCCAACATCGTCATTGAGCAAACAACCATGGTTGGCTTGCAGCAACAAGATTCATTCGAACATGTCCCTCAATCAAAAAATTGAGATATTAAAAGTAGAAAATCTCGCAGTACCCAACAACCGAAGGATCCAGAGGTTCGAGTTCGTTGATGCTAATCTTTTGTATCAGCAACACTAACAACATTTAAAGCCATCCAAAAAATTTCAATGATGAAGGAGCATGTATCTGTTTTAATAAGGCAAGATTTGTCGATCAAGTCGAAAATGCATCGGAACAGGAAAAACATCAAGTCGATGATGCATCGGAGCGGGATTGTATCAAGTCCTGACTTTATTGTCAGTTTCCTCAGTCATGAGGTCATTATGTTGGGTATGATTGAAGATCACAGCTACTCTACTGCTCAGCCCGAATCACGTGGACTTGAGCAAATCTTGAAAGAAGTGGAACAAGATAACAAACCCGACCTCCTAATGTTGGATACACTGGACAGATCATTCAATATTGGAGTCGACTTTAACTTCTCAAGCTCGCAGCATGGTGAAGATGTCCCGGAAGAAAATGTCCGGCAATGTTTATAATTTTAACATGTCTATACTATAACAAAAAATGTAATAAACCAAATAAACGTTTCATCCTCTTTTTTATTGGTTCATACTAATCTTTGCAGAGAAACTTTTCCAGGTTTTGAAAAGTCGTTCATAACTTCTATAGTCGATGGATTACAAGCTTGAATCTGTCGAGTCGGACAAGAACGTTGTCGATGGTGGTAGTTTGGGTAGTAGCGATTTGCTAAGTTGAACGGGTTATGTATATTGTAGCTTAGCGTGGCCAGCGGTTAGTCCCGTTGTTTGGATACTGATAGTTTGTTTGGGTAGTTGCTATGTGTTATATTGTTTGGGTTATGTATATTGTATCCTGTCCTGGCCAGCAGATAGTCTTTAGGTTGTGGAAGCTGGAAGTTCTGATTTGGAATGTTTTGTGGAGGGTTAATGTTCTGCGTTGGAAACGTTGACGGTTGCATAGACGATTGTTTTAAAATTGACTTTTCAATTAAAAATCATAGCAATGTTTAAATATTAATATGAAAACATTATTATCATTTTGCTATAAGAAAACTATTTTGAACATCTACTTTGTTCGCTGAATTCACATTGTATATAAGTAGGTTCATCGGAATGTTAAACATGACGTCAAAACCATCGAATGCTACTCACCATGAGTGATTTATCCAGAAAACAGTACACATTGTTAAGGGTCATCTCAAGTAGAAGGTTGATCTAGAGATGCCAACAGCGTCGTAAATAGTGATGCCAACAGCGTTGTACTGCGGTAAATACATAATAAAATAATGAACTTTACGTACATTGTCATCCTTGAGCCGTCTTGATCAGTCATACGCCTTGAGACTTGAATATTCATAGTCCTGCTTGAATTCAATCTGTTACATGCTGCACAATCTGTTCAGTGCATAAATCATACGTTACGAATTCATTTACGTACACTGAGAAAAGATAGGTTGCTGAAACTTCGATCAAATAATCAGTAACGTAATCTATCAACAATTCCCGTGGAAGACGTCACCTAACACCTCTGTTGATGTACTAACAAGATGGCGAGCATCAAGGTAGAATCTTGATGCTCGCCATCTTGTTTTGAGATGGTGGTCAAGTTAACCATGCTATGATCACAGGAATCTTTAGGCGTATGAGATGAATCACTCCGCTCTCCCATGTCTGAAGAGAATTTGTAAACGAATATTAACGGATATGTTACTCATGCTGGTCTCACACTTAGTAAAAAAGACGTTGATTTTATATA
>SDVV010015723.1:0-14450 GCA_016164225.1 Gammarus roeselii | reverse complement strand
CACCGGACACACTTACGCTCTGGGCAGCGGCTCTCATCATCGGTCGTCGGCCTCCCAACCCACAGGCACACACCACACTCCCCTCGCTGTAGGCACACACCCCGACTCTACCTCAGCGAACGCGTCTTACGCGTGTTACATATCTTTGGCTGTTAATCACTTGTGTGACTTGTGTTTATACTCGGTATTCTATTGTTAGAATAACCTTTGCCTTGTTAACTACTACAAAAAGAAAAATATAAAACCATTGTGTCGTCATTCAACCCTGATTTACCCAATTATTTGCAACCCTGAACTGAAAACCTTAACACTAGCCGAGACGCTGTACACTAGGTCCTCAGGCCACAGGCTAGCCAAGACGCAGTACACTAGGTCCTCAGGCCACAGGCTAGCCAAGACGCAGTACACTAGGTCCTCAGGCCACAGGCTAGCCTAGACGCTGTACACTGGGTCCTCAGGCCACAGGCTAGCCGAGACGCTGTACACTAGGTCCTCAGGCCACAGGCTAGTCGAGACGCTGTACAACAGATCCTCAGGCCACAGGCTAGTCGAGACGCTGTACAACAGATCCTCAGGCCACAGGCTAGCCGAGACGCTGTACACTAGGTCCTCAGGCCACAGGCTAGCCAAGACGCTGTACACTAGGTCTTCAGGCCACAGGCTAGCCGAGACGCTGTACACTTGGTCCTCAGGCCACAGGCTAGCCGAGACGCTGTACATTGGGTCCTCAGGCCACAGGCTAGCCGAGACGCTGTACACTAGGTCCTCAGGCCACAGGCTAGCCGAGACGCTGTACAATGTATCCTCAGGCCACAGGCTAGCCGAGACGCTGTACACTAGGTCCTCAGGCCCCAGGAGGAGCGCGCGCCAACCTACTCTATCAGGAGGCGGTGCTGGTGAAGGTCGAGGAGTGATAAGAGGGCGAGTGGTCTGAGCAGGTGATAGGGTGGAGGAGGGAGAGGGTTCAGCCACACACAGACGGCGGCCGGGCTTCTACATTTACAGCTGGATAAATTACTATAACTATATGCATTTTCCCGTTACAATGTCCGAGTTCCGCTAGCAAGAGTGGGGCAAAATACTCAGAAAATAAAGTTCATAACACAAGTTTGTCATTTCAGCAGATACTGAAGAAAGGGGCCCGCATGGAGGGAAATGCTGTCCACAGAAGTTTGTTTGCGTCTAAAGACAGCCATTGAAGAAAATAATAAGCCTGCGTGATTTAAACGTACCAATGAAAAACAATGCTTCCTTCAATGAACAAATTGCTTAGGTCGAGACTAGTGACAGAAGACTGCGTTCCTGGGCCATGTGACGTTTTCTGTCAAAAGATTAAAGACCATAGTTGACTCATAGGATAAGACTAGTTCAACCAGTTATAAACTGTTGCTCGTCTCTGTGGATCCCGCATAAACGGTAAGATCTGGAAGGACTTGAAGCAGTTCAAAGAAGCTTCACCTCAAAAACTACAGAAGTAGAGGAAATGAATTATGACAGATCGAATGGCTTGAAGTTTTACTCAGTCCAAAGGCGATCAATGTCAACGAATCAATTGCGACGAAGTGACAACGAAAAAACAAGCAAAGTTGGGCAAAATGTAGCTTCAAAGTGCCAAACGGACGGGTGGCAAAGTAATGTCTACCGTAGCATTCAACAGCTTCACGTAATAGGCACCTCAGTCTTTCAATCGAATTCCACTGGGAATACGTAAGATCAAACGAGAGCCGCAAACGTGAGCCACAGCAAACATCAGGAGGCTCAAACTCCGTTTGAACGAGTACCTCAGCTGTGTTACTAACAAATCCCTAATCAATGGATACCCTCACTGTGGGTACAACATTCTGTGGGTACAACATTCTATACATCCCTAATCACTGTGGGTACAACATTCTGTGGGTACAACATTCTATACATCCCTAATCACTGTGGGTACAACATTCTGTGGGTACAACATTCTATACATCCCTAATCACTGTGGGTACAACATTCTGTGGGTACAACATTCTATACATCCCTAATCACTGTGGGTACAACATTCTGTGGGTACAACATTCTATACATCCCTAATCACTGTGGGTACAACATTCTGTGGGTACAACATTCTATACATCCCTAATCACTGTGGGTACAACATTCTGTGGGTACAACATTCTATACATCCCTAATCACTGTGGGTACAACATTCTGTGGGTACAACATTCTATACATCCCTAATCACTGTGGGTACAACATTCTGTGGGTACAACATTCTATACATCCCTAATCACTGTGGGTACAACATTCTGTGGGTACAACATTCTATACATCCCTAATCACTGTGGGTACAACATTCTGTGGGTACAACATTCTATAAATCCCTAATCACTGTGGGTACAACATTCTATAAATCCCTAATCACTGTGGGTACAACATTCTGTGGGTACAGCATTCTACTCAAACGCCACGCCATGCCGGGATCCGAGTGTTGAATGTGGCAGCATTAGCAAGATGTAAATGTTGATGCCACGACACGAGTGGAGTGTCTCAACGACTATGGGTCAGGTGGCAGCCACGTTGTGATCAGCTATAACAACGAAGAATCTCCATGTATCCAAGTAGATCCGTTTGTGTCGGGTATAGCTGCAGATCCGTTTGTGCCGGGTGTAGCTGCAGACCCCGTTTGTGCTGGATATAACTGTAGATCTCGTTCGTACTGGATACAACTGTAGATCTCGTTTGTGCTGAAACATCGAAAATTATTGATATTTTCAATTATGTGACCTAAAAAAATTTGAAAAACTGTACTAGTTGTTTCTAATTGGCAGGAAGTTGAAAATTTGCGCATTGGTTATGAGTAGCTGCCTACATGGAATATCCTTCGAGTATCTTGTAAAAAAAATGCACCCTCCACACGTTTTCGTACAATTTGCTACTACTGCACTCGGTAAACAGAGTACCTGTACTCAAATCAACATTTCAATCGGATTTCAAAATATCTATACATTTAATTTCTACAACAAGGATGAAGCCAGACATTGTAACCAAAATTACCCGAAGTCGAAATACTGTAACCTCTTCCAAACCAGGGCCACTATAATGTGAGAAGATACAGGATACCAGCACACTATGCTACATAGATATGTTATCAACACCTGACAGCGCATATCAAGTAGACGCATGGCATCGCATATATTACCTCCTGACATTCTGCTGGCACATATCCCTCCAAATAACTCGAACAGTTTGATCATACATGTTAGCTACTGGCCCCATACCAGCGTCCATAGAAGGCAAGTCAAAACAGCTGATCGCTTGGGTAAACACACTGAGAATTCTTCCGTGTCGTCCGATACTGAAAAATGCACAATAATGAGTGTCTTTCACAACACATCCCGTCCAAAATCAACATACAGGCACTCACTGTGGATACCTAACACATGCAGTCACTATGGATATCTAACACATGCAGTCACTATGGATATCTAACACATGCTGTCACTGTGGATATCTAACACATACCGTCACTATGGATATCTAACACATGCTGTCACTATGGATATCTAACACATGCAGTCACTATGGATATCTAACATATGCAGTCACTATGGATATCTAACACATGCAGTCACTATGGATATCTAACACATGCAGTCACTATGGATATCTAACACATGCAGTCACTATGGATATCTAACAAATTCAGTCTATGGGTATTTAACACAAGCAGCCACTATGGATGTCTAACACATGCAGTCACTATGGATATCTAACACGACACAAAGCTCCATGAACACCACGACGTAATCACTCAGTTCACCATAAGTTTGTTGTGTTATGGCCATGTGGCGCCCATATACCCATGCATGGATCTGTGGCCCTACTCATCACACACACGACACTGCGTCATCGACGGCTGCACGACTAACACAGCGTATCACACTGCCACATGTCAGCATGTCCACCTCACAAGCCAATGATACAAGCACATACCACCAGTGACGACAGTAACTAACACGACCAAACAAGCTTGGCAGCGGCGAGAAGCGATACCTTTCCATGCAGGGCACATTGAGAGGGCGAGACAGAGCTACCAGCTGAGAGGGAGGGCCAGAGCCACCAGCTGAGTGGGAGGGTCAGAGCCACCAGCTGAGAGGGAGGGTCAGAGCCACCAG
The DNA here is from genome assembly GCA_016164225.1 of Gammarus roeselii. Classification (NCBI taxonomy): domain Eukaryota; kingdom Metazoa; phylum Arthropoda; class Malacostraca; order Amphipoda; family Gammaridae; genus Gammarus; species Gammarus roeselii. The sequence continues at coordinate 10,299 of SDVV010015723.1, read as the reverse complement.
CTGAGAGGGAGGGTCAGAGCCACAAGCTGAGAGGGAGGGTCAGAGCCACCAGCTGAGAGGGAGGGTCAGAGCCACCAGCTGAGAGGGAGGGTCAGAGCCACCAGCTGAGAGGGAGGGTCAGAGCCACAAGCTGAGAGGGAGGGTCGGAGCCACCAGCTGAGAGGGAGGGTCAGAGCCACAAACTGAGAGGGAGGGTCGGAGCCACCAGCTGAGAGGGAGGGTCAGAGCCACAAGCTGAGAGGGAGGGTCAGAGCCACAAGCTGAGAGGGAGGGTCGGAGCCATCAGCTGAGAAGGGTTGGAGCCACCAGCTGAGAGGGAGGGTCGGAGCCACCAGCTGAGAAGGAGGGTCGGAGCCACCAGCTGAGAGGGAGGGTCAGAGCCACAAGCTGAAAGGGAGAATCAGAGCCACAAGCTGAGAGGGAGTGTCAGAGCCACAAGCTGAGAGGGAGGGTCGGAGCCACCAGCTGAGAGGGAGGGTCAGAGCCACCAGCTGAGAGGGAGGGTCAGAGCCACAAGCTGAGAGGGAGGGTCGGAGCCACAAGCTGAGAGGGAGGATCAGAGCCACCAGCTGAGAGGGAGGGTCAGCGCCACAAGCTGAGAAGGAGGGTCAGAGCCATCAGCTGAGAGGGAGGGTCAGAGCCACCAGCTGAGAGGGAGGGTCAGAACCACAAGCTGAGAGGGAGGGTCGGAGCCACCAGCTTAGACAGAGGGTCAGAGACTGAGAGGGAGTGTCAGAACCAACAGCTGAGAGGGAATGTCTGAGCCACCAGCTGAGGCCGGGAAGACGTGGGTAAGGGAGAGAGGGAGTGGGGTGGGGGAGAGTAGGAAGGGAGAAGTTAGGGTGGCAGTGTCTAGGACTGGCGTGATAAACACCAGTGGCCGAGATACGCGCTCCCATGGAAAAGGGGCAGGGAAGAGGAGACTGGTGAGGAGGGAAAAGTCTGAATACGGATTTTTTGTGTGAAGATAGTGACAAGATCAACGCCCTAATTTATTTACAATTCAGGAGATTGGTGATACGCAATCTGTCCTAGCAATCCTACGATCCGGAACATGTTATTAAGAGAGCAGTGGAAAAAGGCAAACAGCGGCAAAACACTACTGCCGCAGTTGGCAACCGCATCGTCGAGCAGTTGCAGCGGAACGAAACTGAAGCATGTTTGCGACCCCAAATGAAGACCAGAGAGAGGGAGAAGCAGACACACCAGCGTGGCCGTGTACAGAGAATCAGGAGAAGTAGGCACACCAGCGTGGCCGTGTCAGAGAATCAGACTGTATTCACAAAAAATAAACAAGTGAGCGATCGAGACCGAGTCGGGTGGTCGGTCTGAAGGGGTACATGAGTTAACACTAACAGACACTGGTCGTAGGTTGAGGTCTTCCAAGTAGCCTGCATGGAGTATTTCTAAACAACTACCATTCTAACTAACAAAAGGCTTATTGAGCGGTTTCACCGCTGCCCGCAAGATGGCATCAGTAAATAAACAAAGCCTCGTGGACCAGTGGGCGCCAGCGAATATGCTTTCGTTGATGGACCAAAACGAGTCATAACATCAATTGCTGGAAATATTGTTTAGTTCAGCAAGAGCCCTATCCTGTTGATAGCAGAATTCCTTTTCCAAATATTTGGCCACAAAGCAAAGCCTTGCATAGTAAATACCCCCGTACTGGCGTGCTGGTTGCCATGTTTCCTTGATTTCAGTTTGCAAAATAAGCATTTTTAGTTGTATCAATAACATTGTGTCTCCTTGAGATCTGCAAGAAGACACCATGTTATTGATACACATAACATTGCTAACTTTGCAAACTGAAATAAAGGAAACATGGCAACCAGCACGGCGGTATCTACTACGCAAGGCTTAGCTTTGTCGCCGGCTGTTAGGACGGAGGAATTCTACTATCAATAGGATAGTGCTCTTGCTCACTGCTTCAAGAAGTGGCTCGTATTTTAAACCGGACAAATTTTGTGAACGCGTCATCAGACGCTAACGAACCCACCACAGCCCGCTCACAGTCCCGACCTCAGCCCGCTCGACAATTGGCTTAGGAGAGTGATGGTATGTAGTTTCCACGAACGCAAGCCCACGACAATTGAATATCTCAAGAAACTGCTAGACAAAGTTACGTCAGATATAAAAAAGGAATAAGTTTGACTTTCAAATGTAAACTTCAATAAAAGGGTTCAGACCTGCTCTCATAAGAACGAGTCTTAATTCAAAGCTGAAGTTATTTTTTGACTGTTGATGCATTAAGACATGCAGCGTCTCCTCTTGTTCATTGTAATCCATTCATTCACATTTTCAAAAGTTAGGTAGCAAGAAGTCACGTGTATTGTGTACACTACGAGGCACTTAGTGTTAGGTAGCAAGGTGCCACCTGTGTTGTGTACACTACGAGGTCCACAATTTTTGGTAGCAAGGTGCCACCTGTATTGTGTACACTACGAGGCACACAATGTTAGGTAGCAAGGTGCCACCTGTATTGTGTACACTAAGAGTAGTAGTAATTGTAGTAGTTTCTTCTGTTTTCCACCGGAGCTCCAACGTGTAGTCACTGAGTGCTCCCCCGTAGGGCACGATGATCCGTTGATTCTGCACAGCTTCGTGCCCGATGTTAAGTTCACAATTAATTCGCAGGGAGGGCAGCGAGTTCAGGACCAGAGATGATTCAAACCTCTAGTTTCACACGAGTTCGTAGGTCCTGTGTGTTTTCCGAAAGCGATTAGTTCTTTACGGTGTTTTCTGTTTCTGTGAGCAGGCGTTGAAGGTTGCACGGGGGGCTCAGGAGGGCTCGTCGGGCTGCTGCGAGTGCATCACAATCCTTAGGCATGTGTTTTACACTGATTGCCACTTAGTAGCAACAGGGACATGCTGGCGAGTCCGGTCCCATGTCTACGTTCATTAGGTGATTGTGGGTTATCCAAGTGCATCCCGCGCCTAGACGGTTAATGAACACTTGGTCTACCTTATAAGAAAATTTGGCGTCCCACTCTCCCACGGATGGTTCAACTGCAAGCATTTTATCTCCACTATATCGCCAAGAGTCGTTCCATCGTGATGTTATACGGGAGTTGATGAAAGGAACCAGTCTCGGTAATGTATGGAGATGAATTGTTCTTGCTGGGAAGACACCCGTTTAGCGAGGGAATCTGCGCGCTCGTTTCCTCTCATTCCCACGTGTCCAGGGATCCAGCAGAACTCGACCGCTTGGCCGTCTCGGACATCGCGAATAGGTTGTGTTGCATTTTTCTAAGGGCAGGGTGATCAAAGTGAAGAGTTTTCAGCTAGGTGAGAACACTCAGACTGTATGAAAATATACATAATTGGAGAGGCGGTCGCTTTTTGTAATGGAGATGGTCAATTTGAGTGCGTGCAGCTCTGCAGAAAATACAGAGGCCCCTTGAGGTAGGGTGACCGAACGCGAGGTCCCTACGCCTACGGCGGCAGCTCTTACTCCGTCCGATGTTTTTGAGCCGTCAGTGTATATATTGCGGTACTCAGCGTGCTGTTCATCAAGTAGTCGTAAGAAATCTCGGCGGTACGTGTTGGTTGGGGTTGTTACTTTGGGGTACGTTTGCAAATCTAGGTTGACCAGCGGTGGGCTGATCATCCAAGTTAGTGTGTTGAATTGAAGAATTTGATGGGAGAATGAAGTCTTGATTGCTTTGCGACTGTGTTCAGCGAGGTCAGTAAGTAGTCCACAAGTAGAGAACAGGGTTGGCATATGTTCTTCTTGGCCGCAAAGAGGCGTTTATCGAGAATGTTGGTGACGTCACCGAGTGTTGGGCTATTGATGTAGCTCCTTGTCTTGAAATAGTACTGTAGTGAGATTTATCTCTCCGGAGCGGAAGACAAAGCTCGTTAGCAAGCACGTTCAGAAATTCGATGGGTGTGGAACGGAACGTACAGGTTGTGATACGCAAGGCGTTGTTTACGATCATAAAGAGAGGCTTACAGGTGGATTTGGCACTGAGCAGTACACAATTGCTCCTTAGTCAATGCGCCTGCGTATTATTGTTCTGAATAACGTCATGCCGGTGTCCATATCAGCTCCAAATTTCATGGATGTTACAGAGAAGATAAGTCCGGTTGCTTTTGTTGCAGCGAGTTTCCAGGGCTGTAATATGAGGTCGCCAAGTGAGTTTAGGGTGCTACACAGGACCTAGGAATGTAATTGATTCCTCGTTTACTAGCGGAGTGTTGTTCAGCGTAAGGGCTGGTTTTAGGTGTAAACCGGGCACATGAGTAAAGAGCATGCTTTTCGTGCCTGTAGCTTATTTGTAAGTTGTCTACGTATAGTGATGAAAGCAATCTTCCGTTGCGCGGGAGGATGTCTGCTATCTGGTCGATTTTGAGTATAAAAAGAGTGACACTGAGGACGCTTCTTTGGGAGACGCCCGTTTCTTGCGGATAGGATGGTGACAAGGTGTCGTCGACCTTCACCCTGAAGGTGCGATTTTGCAAGAAATGGTGGATGTAACGTGGTATGTGGCTTCTCAGCCCTTTGCGGTGGAGATCCTTTGTGTTGCCATATTTCCAGGTGGTATCATATGCTTTATCCATGTCAAAAAATATGGAAACCACGTGTTCCCCTCGGACAAATGCTTGTCAACACCTAATGTCAGATTCCAGTCTTACAAGGTGGTCCGTCGTAGAGTGGCGCTTGCGGTCGTCACACTGGATGCTGTTCAGGCCTACATGCATATAAAGGTGGTCGACAAGGCGTATGTTCATCATTCTTGCCATGGTCTTGCAGAGGACGCTGGTAAGAGCGATGAGGCGATAGTTATGTGGGTCACCGTGGAATTTCTGGGCTTAGGTTCTGGGATAATTACAGATTCCCGCCATTGATTGGGAAAAATTAGTTTAAATACAGTGTGTTGAACACTTTCAATAAGTGCTCACGGGAGCCATCTGGGAGATTCCTGATCATGTTGATGTGCACCCGGTCTAGCCCAGGTGAAATTTCACGTGTATGATCTATTGCGCACTGTAGTTCGTGGAGGGAGAAGGTTTGTTGTAGGCCACTTCGTTTCTAAAAGTAAATGTAGGAGAACAGCCGTGTAGTTTGTGGATTGCGATATCCGGTTAAAAGTCTGAGCTAGTTTATTTGCGATTTCCGCATGGGAAGAATAAATTCTGCCTCTGTCTGAAAGGATGTTAATTGGTCGCTCGGGTTTTCCCTGGATACGTCGGATTTTTTCCCACACTTGGGAGAGGGGAGTGTTTCGATTAAAAGTTGTTGACCAACTGAGCCCAGCTTTCACGTTCCTTCTCCACTTCCAAGTTTTCGGTATACAGCAGATGCCCTCTTCCACGCTACTCGGTTCCTGGGGGACCGTGCGCGTCGGTAGGCATGGTATAGCTTTTCACGCGTATCTCTTGCTTTTTGCACCTCTCGGCACCACCATAGTTTCGGAAAGAAGGTTGAAGGGACATATTGAGGAATGCTTGCCTCGGCTGCAGTTTGAAACTTTTCATATACTTGGGCGAAGAGGTCGTGTTTCGAAATGTTTTCGGGGATGCCATCCACATCGCTAAAGGCGATGTGTGCTGATTATTCCACCCAGCTGGCTTTCCGGTACTTGAATCGATTTCTTGTGGGGCAGGGTTTCTTGGTTAGTTGGTGAGAAGCGATATGATGACTGGGTTATGGTCGCTGTCGTGTGTTGAATGCAAAACTCCCCAATCGAGTTGGGGTGCCAGAGTGGGGGAGCATATGGATAAATCGATGGCAGTTTCACTTTCAGGGGTGAACCGGGTGGGCTGTCCGTCGTAGAGAAGGACCAGGTTGTGAGTGTTTATGGTGTTAGCCATTATCACTCCCCTGGGGTCTGTTCTCACGCATCCCCATGTTTCATAGGAGCTGTAAGTCTCCAAGGAGGAGTAGGTGTAGCATTTCAATCATTAGTGCTTCCGCGAGGTCATAGCTTCGTGACGAGTAGATGGATATCACTATTATTGGCCTTGAGACGCATATCTTTATAGCGATAGCATGGAGTTCTGTCCTCAAGGGAAGGTGGAGGTGAGGTACGCTTTGGTGGATCATAAATGCCACTCCGCCGTGAGCAGTCACGTTGGTGTAGCCTTTGCAGCGGTGTATGATATTTTGAAGGATTCTAAAGGTGGCGGTCTCTCGGTGTTAGATATCTTGGAGGCCCATCACCAAAGGTTTATGGGTGGCGATTAAGGATAGTAATTCGTCTTTTTTTCTCAGAGTACCTTGCAGTTCCACTGAACTATTTTGGTATTCATTTTGAAGGCTGTTCACACTCAGACCTTGATCTAGAGTGGTTGCGTGATTTGCTGGAGCTTTTGTGGTGCTCGCGTTTTGGAATTCGCCCATGGGTTCCGGGTCGGAAGTGTTCATGGGAGTGTCCGCCTTCGGTGGAAGGCGGTTTGCTGTGATTGCTGCGGTCGCGTCTTCGAGTGCTTTTGTGGGAGGACGAGGGTTTGTGCTCTTTGTCTTTGCTTCGTGAGCGAGTGCGCACTTCTTCTGCGTTAGCCTTTTTGATCTGCGTGTGTGGTTGTGTGGAGTGCGATCTATTTGAGTAGGTGTTGTGTATGAGTTTTTCGAGATAAACGCCGTCGTCGAGGCCGTGATTGTTTTCGCTGGTGGCGTGTTTGTGAGTCGGGTTCGTTAATGGGGGTCGTGTCTCTCGCATAGATCTTCGACGAATGGAGCCGCATTTAAAACAGGTGAAGGTAGTTCTGGATTCTTGTCCTGGCGGTCCATTGTTCGAGAGTTGTTACTATTCTTTTTGCTCAGTGGCACCTGGGCATCGGAGTAGTATTAGTAATAGTAGTAAGCCTTGATGTGGTGTCAACTGGGGGGGATGCCTCCATCTCGGCGTCCTTCTGGACACCGCAGAAATTATTTCTAGGACTGTGCATCTCTGGTGTAGGGGCGGTCGCTGGGCTGAGTGAGGAAGCACTGCAGCCAGGTAGAAGTGTTGGAGTCTTGTTACTATGTTGTCCTGACGATGTGTGGATGTCGTTGGGGGAGTTTGGTTGAATTGACGATTTGCCTGATTTGGCATAATTGAGGCGGTCTGGGTTATAGTCGTTCCAGATTTGGATAGCTTGTTTCCGTGTAACTTTGCGTTCGTTCTGTGTGATTATTTCTTTTTGGTCCATGTATACTGGGCAGTCGCGGTTGCCTGCCTTATGGTAGCATTTAGGGTGGATGACTGTGCAGTCATTTCTGTCGAGCTCGCCGGCGCACTTCCTACAACGTTGGGGTGTATGTAGCTGACAGTATGCGATGATGTAGCCGTATTCAAGGCATTTTTTGCACATTGGGGCATGTTGCAACTGGATAAGCTTTGGTTGTTCCGTGTTCACCCGGGATTACTATGAATTCCGGTGCGTCGTATCCTGGGAAGGTAATTTGGTATGCGGTAGAACTTTATCCATGTTGCTTGACGGACTTCGGTAACTCCGTAATCCTCAGCCAGACCCTCAGCGAAAGCACTGAGGTCAATTGTAGGTGTGTAACAAGAGGTGAATATAATTCGTTCGGTATCGTTGAAGGACGGATGTGTTCCAACTGTAACTTTGAACGTTATGAGAAAGTGGGTGGGGGATGGTGCCGTTTTTTCTCCTGGGTAGGAGGGTCATTCTGGGAAGAGCGCATCAAGACAACAGCCTCTCGTCGTCCGACCCCGTGATTTATCTGGTATTAAAGGATCGCTCTCTCCGTCTCTTCCTGTGGACAATCTCTATGTCCGGTAGGGCGTCCGTTTACTTTGCAGTAAAAACAGTGCGGTTCTTCGAGCCGGCACGACTGTGGATCTTCCCGTTTGTTATGGGCGTCTTGGAAGCAGTATGAGCATCTTTGCTTACCATTACAGTTTCCGCTCGTGTGTCCGTATTTCTGGCATTTATAACATTGCATCGGAGGTCTCTCGAATAGTGTAACCATAATTTTGGTGGCGCAGAAAGGAATGTCTAGGTATTTAGGTGGAGTAGGGCAGTTGAATTCTAGTATTAGGGCTGTGTGGTCTCTCTTCTTGGTGTGATCTTTGGTGCAATTTTTGCTTCGGCAACGCAGTCTTCGTATTAAACGAGCCCAGTGATGTATTCCTCGATTTCCTCCTTCGGGATATCTTCAACGTAAATCAAACCTGAGCCTGTGGAAAGAAAGTCGAGTGTGGCACTATTTTGCATGGCTTTTTGAAGAGTATAGTTTTGGAGAGAATTGAGTCACTTTGAAGTTTTGTGTCTACTCTGATGGCAAAGCCTTCGTCGCCATTGGTGGCGACGCTCAGGACTGGGAGGCCAGTGAAAGAACCCAGCTCTTTTCGCAGTGCATGGACTAATATCCGGTCTGTCTCTGGCGTCGAACGTGATCTTCAGGTGTTCGGGAAAGGTATGACTATTGTTGAACAAGTTGTGTTCATTAAAAGGCGTGTATTGCTTTCTCCTTGCAGCCCTATGAGCTCGGTTGGGGTTTTTGTAGGGTAGAGAGTCGTGGAAGTTGTCGTCGGACGTAGAGGTTCTTGCGTAAGTTGCGGGTTCTTTAGTTTGTTGGTTCTTTACGAGTACATGGATACAGAGAAAAATGGCCTTGACATCACCCTCGAGCCTCGTTAGACGGTCGTCAGTTTCGCTAGGTTCTGCGGTGAAAACTTCTGCTTCCTGGTCAGAGAGGCCGGTCGTTTGGCCTAGTAGATTCCCGATTTCCTGGCATTTCTGGTCAACTCGTCGATTCAGTCGTCTCTCCGGTCATCTTCGGCTGAGGTGGCGCTAGTCCTCTTGGAGAGGCTGACGTTCTTGGCCGTTGGAATCTTGGTCTTCGTCACTCTGGAGGGGGTGCTGGTCCCTCCCGGGTAAGGCTTCCTCCTTCCCCCCATTGGACCCTTGGTTCACGCCAGGGGCCAGGGGGCTCACTCTTAAAAGCCTCTTGACCGGCTTAAAGGCTTCTCACGTTAACGTTAGTTGAAAACTTTGTAAGCTGAACAATCGTGCGGTTCAAGGTCCCAGCACAAACTAGGGACCAGCCTGTGGTATCTAAGGGGTTCTCAGTAGCTGTTCAGCACAGGGCATATACAAACGTCATACACTACGAGGTCCACTATGTTAAGTAGCAAGGTATCACGTGTGTTGTGTACGCCACGAGGCCCACATTGTTAGGTAGCACGGTGCCACCTGTATTGTGTACACTACGAGGAACACAATGTTAGGCAGCAAGGTGTCACGTGTGTTGCGTACACTACGAGGTCCATAATGATAGGACGCAAGGTGTCATGTTGCTTGTGTATACAAAAAGATGTCTTGCCAGTATCGTCCTATTGAGGTAGCTACGCTCCAACGAGAAAATCATTGAAGGTGAACATACTTACTTGGGTACTTGGAGTGCTCTTGCTTCAAAACGCTACTTCGGATAAGAATCGCTCTGCATTAAAAAAAATGCACGAGTACATCAACAACAAGATACTATGTGGAGATTATAAAAAATCCTGTATTCGCCAGGTGCCTGTGCAATGCACTTGTAACAACACGTTACCTGGCAAGTGCAGCACCTGCGAGGGCCCGTGCAGGCAAGTGAGTTCAGCTGCTAAACTAGCGTGCAGGTGTGGCCAACTGTAACCAGGACGGTATGTGGGCACCCCCTCCCCCCGCACACCTGTGCACGGCTAATGTCAGCTCGCTTAAGCATCCCAACTCCCCCAGCCCTCAATCCTCCAGAAAGAATAGCGGTGTCCACGTATCACCTCCTCCCCCCTTTTTTTGATTCTCTCTTACACAGCATTCATCAGCTCAGCTGTTGGGGCTCAATGGCAGGTGGACACTGAAGGGGTGGAGGGCTAGCGAGAGGTGGAAGAGGAGTGAGAAGTGGGTGAAGGAGTGAGAAGTGGAGGGGGAGTGAGAAGTGAAGGGGGAGTAAGAAGTGAAGGGGGAAGGAGAAGTGGAGGGGGAATGAGAAGTGGAGGGGAGTGCGAGGTGGAGGGGAGTGCGAGGTGGAGAGGGGTGTAGGAGGTGGGTGATCTGTGAGAGACAGAGGGAGTGTGAGAGACGGAGAGGGTGTAAGAAAGGGGAGTAAGAAATGAGAGAGTAAGACAGAGAGGGAAGTAAGAGAGAGGAGAGAAAGAGGAGTAGGAGAGAGTGAGGTGTAAGAAAGAGAGGGGAGTATGAGAAGGGAGTGAGAGAGAGGAGAGAAGGAAGTAACAGAAAAAGGAGAGTAGGACAGACGAGTTAGAGAGGAGTAAGAAAACGAGGGAAGAAGAAGGGATTCAGTGAAGTAGAAGGAATAGGAGGAGAGAAGTGAGAAGGTAGAGAGAGAGACAGAGAGGGAGA
>SDVV010015722.1:0-14450 GCA_016164225.1 Gammarus roeselii | reverse complement strand
CAAATAACTCACCTTTGGAGAACGAACAACCGCAGAACCATACCTCACTGAGTTAGAGAAGGAACTGATGAGATGTCGTTATCGAACAGTGAGCATTGGCGTATTTATAGATAACGGCCCGACCAACGCTGCTCTCTTGCCCATGACTACCATCCTTACGTGTTGGATCAGGGCTGTAGGGAAGGTCGCCTGCTTTGCAAACATCATGTCTATGAGAAATGTTGGATATTAAATCTCAATATATTAATTATGCTTAAATATTGAACAATTCCAACCGAATCAGTATAAATATATAGATGAGCTCTAAAAAAAACATTATAACATGAGCATGCATGAATATATCGCGTTTTTTCTAGCATCATCTAAGGATTTTTATCATAACTCTACTTATTTTATTGCTGATCATTTTCTATTAAATTCATCTGCAAATAAGCTCATATATTTATAAACAAATCACGTGCGATGTCAAATTTGGGCATAATAGGACAGCATAAATAACAAACATAAGAAAATACCAGTGCGAATATCGTAGATATAATTATAAATAATACAATCGCAGAAAATAATTTGAAATTGGTACAAAATACACCACGTGTAAATTGATTAATACAATACTGTTCGCATCAAGTTGGAAGCATGTGATCAAGGTATGAATTGTACAGAGCATTAGTGTCCGTAGGTGATGAGAGATAGGATAGAGAGTGGGAGGAGACGCAGTCGATGCATATTATGTAAAACGTGGTGGTAACATGAAGATTTAGATGTAGAAGCCTATGTTAATGTGTTATCAACAAAATTTATCTTATATGTTTATTTCTATTACAATCCCAATACACTCAAAGGCCTAGCAATGAATTGCAATAAAATGCATCATGTCCTGCAATGAATGTGCATTCAATATCCTGCAATTGAAATTGCACCAAAGGTATCGTAGATATACCCGATGAACATAAACACACACTCACAAACACATATATAAATGAACTCTACGAATAATCCGATTGCTGTACGTTCGTCCATTTGCCCCAGCTCGTCCGCCCGCCTGTCTTATCAGGGGCTCCGACCGCCTTATCAGTGACTCCGGTTAACCCCCACCCATCGCTAATTAAGCCCTATCTATCTCTTTATAATCCTTCACTAATTTACTACTCCTGTAACTACTTGTAATTATTAGCACAGTATGTAGCTAACCATGTGGTGTGGGCATGTATTATCTGGCTAAATATTTTCATGCACAGGGTATCAAGAAATGCTTCTGATAGAGATCTAAGTTGATATTATCAACATGTGATCTCACGGCCTACCTTACTAAATTATCTTCACTTGAATTATTATTCACTATCTAACTTTCACTTGAAAGAATCTTGGCACAGCAGTCTCGTGTTCCACTGATTCGAAAAGTAGTGTGCTTCCCATGGAAAACACAATACGAACCGCCGTAAAAGACACGTGAGCGTACCGCGTCAGTGTAAGGAATTGTTCTCCCAGGAAGTTATTGTAAACACTGGATGTTTACAACATGGGTCTCAAGATGTCAGATCTGAATCACTTGTTTATCATGATCAAATAAGTTCAATGACGTTTATGTTCGTTAACCGTGAATATTTTCAAAAATAAATAAATAAACGTTGCACTGTCATTATGGTTGAGATGTTGGACATACAGAGAGATACGAACACTGAGATCATGAGAGGCGATTGCTTAGTGGCAAATGATGATTGGGATGATCATGTCATGTGAATAGTGTTATTAGGATTGATGTAGGGTCAACAGGGAACCTTTAAATAATAATTTGTGTCCGTTGAACAGGATATCTGAATTTAAAAAACTGCCGCGCCTGACCGAAAGGGTGACCAGACTTCACCCGAGGTTCGACTCTACCTCGGATGAGGTGTAACTGAACCACTTCAAACAACACTATGTGAAGCGTATTTCAAATGTCTTTTTTTACAGAAGAGAACTTATAGAAGCTGGTGTAAGCAGGAAGCAATGACATGCTTGACTTTATGGTACAAGGTATGCAATGATTTTAGCAAATGTATTAGTTTATACATACGCCAACCACTCGGCCGCCGTGGCCGAGTGGTTAGCGTATCCGACTGCAGTGTCAGCCTCTGGTGCTGCATGTCGCGAGTTCGAGCCTCGGCAGGGACACGGCGGTCTTGTGGCGGGGAGATTGGGCGCCTCCCCCCTCTGTGTCTGCCTAACTTAGTCACCCCCCTAACTAGGGGGAAACGGCTCTATGTCTATACATACATACATACATTAGTTTATTGTGAGAGGTCCTATAACGTGCATCCAAAACAGCAGTTTTTTAAATTAAAAAGGTTTCTTACAGTTCACTGGAAACTTGATGCTATTATTGGTATTTCGTTTATTTACATGCAAATTAAACATGCTAGAAATGGGGAAATATTATAACAATCCTAGAGGTAATTCATACGGGAGACAATTATTACCTGCGAAGACAAAGTGACGTCACGTGGTAGCTTCCTACAAGCTAGGGGCTTCGAACACCAAATCGGAGGGTGCGCCATTGGATTTCTTTGCTCTCGCAGGCACCAACTGTCGTCCGTGTGAATGAACTCCGATGAATAATACTGAGATTAATAACTTCTCGCATATAATTATCTAGATTTTATTAAGAAACATTTTGTTTGGCGACAAAAAAAATAGCTGCAAGAAGCAATGTCCCTAAAAAAATATTGCGCTATTGCCACATACACAGTGCATCAATAAGTAGAATTAAGTAACATCTGTTACAAGAAATCAGAGCTTTTAAACTATTGGATAATGTGTCCCTTTGTAGCGCGCTCGTTCACATAACAATCGCCCTTCTACAATTACCGCACTCTGTTACTATGAGTGTCCTACCGTTATAATTACTTTGTGCATAATCCTTTCAAGGTTAGGTAACTCTATAATATTTTGCAAGCTATTTATAATATATGCGTCATGTCTTTGAGTGCTCATCAAGCAACCTCATGCAATGCAGTCCGAGTTCCCACACACGCTACTCCTGTTGTGACAAGCCATAGCACATGTGCTGGCCAGCAGTCATAAAGATGGATGGTGGTTAAGCCCATTCAGTATTTCACCATAATTACCAAGTAGCCGAAAGCAAGCACTATAATCTTTCAAGCCAGCATGATACGGCATTTTCCAGCCCAAGTTATCATTTAGTCAAGCAAGCTATCGTACTAAACGAAAATAACATGCTCGATCATATTTAGAAATTATCAATTCTCATAAATAAATTCAAACACTATCAGTGTAATTGTATTTACGTCAAATCATTCATTCTTTCAAGAACCTCATCCAGAATAATCACGTGTTGTTTCACATGTACAGTCGCACAGCGTTTAGTTGTAGTCAACTGTTTCTCAAGAAACATAAACGAAATTCACCTGAAGTAATATGCAGAGCCATTCATCGTGAATATTCTCGCATCAATCTTGTGATGCTATTTCATGCACACCGTACATTGTCTGACTTACTAAAATGTATATTATTTTGAGCTGTGCTCTTACTCAGTGTTCTTAGCTCGACTGTTTAACCTAGAACGTTCACGCACGACCGTAATTACTCAATATTGTAGCAAGTATTGAATTAACAGAGAGGTATGTCATAATATTTTGGTGTTCTAGTGGATTCTTAGCAGACTTTTACGTGAAAGTAAGAATTCATTCATTCGTTTCATTACTTACTCGTTGTCCGAACATGCCGTATTGTTCTTAAGCAAGTCAGCGTTCAACTTCAATTTTTGTACATCTGTTGGTCCGTAAGTGCATCTTAGGCGGTTACCACTGCAGTCCAGTATAGCCAAAGGAAGTTGGATAGATGGAGGCTGCCCAACCGCTCCGAAGTGAAGCATGGCTGGACTGGCTGTCGGATGGCATGAAGCCAGTTGGAGGGCAACCTATCGCGCGGCAATGCATTGAAATGAGCAGGAAGGGACGATTTATCACTACGACAGCCGCTTATTGCATTACCTTTGGCTGCTCTGAGCGGCAAGCAGTAAATTTTCTTCGATTTCAACATACATTAAAGACTTCAAAAATAATTAATGTTGTGATTCTGCATCGCTTAAATCATCAGTTTGGAAATAAAACAGTATTTAGACAGACTTATTCGACGAGATTACGTGTTTCCTGCCAAAATGCATGACTCGATAGAAAAATATCGTGCATAAAAAATTCGCATTGTATAAAAAATATCTGCAAATTTACCATTTTATAGTTATTTTCACATTTTCATGGAACCCCATAACCTTATCGCTTTTCACCAAATAGTTAACATAGACGAGTCTTGCGCTATTGCAGCGTTAACACGGGAGAAAGTCTAGTCCATTATATGTTTTTTATCGCATGTTAGCCTGATAGTGTATGATGAAGAGGATAATTATCCCCGTGGTCCTATCTTTTTTCCTTGTATAATTTTTATAAAACATTGCACTGTTTATTACATGTCCCCAGCACAATAACTGATAGCATCAAAATTGCACGGAACCCACCGTCGTTGCGTGCAACAAGCTGAAGGAACCAAACTTGCCCCAGTACGAAACTTTCAATTAACAACCAAAGAATCAAGGGACTGGCTCCGCAGAGTGGTATTGCGGGCACAATGTTTGAGGAGTAGCTGTTAGGGAATTAATTTCTTAAATAGAATTCCAATTTTGTCACTTAAAACACTGCATTATGGAGTATATTAAAAATTAAAAAAATTAGCTGGGTTCATGTGGATTACGTGCTGTAAAGATTGCTTCCAAAATATATATAATTGCTTCCAAAATATAGTCAGACTTTGGCTGCCACATGTTCGTTTTCTTCCATAATCAATAAGTTCAGTTATCTTAGCACACATGTAGGGAAGGGCATTAGTGATTGAAGGTTGCGTTCAAATATTTCCATATTATCTACTATATTACACTATTTACATCAATCACCAAATCAGGTCTCATCATATTCAGCCAGGTGCTGTACTCTGGACAGACCAGTTCCCTAATTGGCAAGGTATAGTGACTCTTTAATTATTTATTAACATATTTGTACACATGTTCATATACATCTTATACATGCTTAAATTTTTATTTATTGAAATTCTAACATAAACTGAAGAACTTACCCAGTATTTCTGGCAGTCACTTGCACTTAACACGCACCGAAAATGTTTAGTGAATGAGTGTTTATGGTTCATGATGCCTTGCCGCAGCTTCCTCGATGTTGCCGCTAGCGGAATAGTTGAAACTTGTTTTGTCTAAAACTTACATTTTAGATATGTCGGCTCCCATAATTCGGTCTATTTGAATGAGCACCAATGAGCAAGGATAGTGATTACCAGTCATCCTAATACCAAATGTAGGGACATTGTCCTCTACGCACCCAATACTGAAATCTCCCATACCAGTATAGATTTCTGCTATCAAGAGTTCGAACACAGGGAATGAATTAATCCCTATCTATCCATCAGAATTTCGGACCTCCGCATGGTGTCCGCCATGTGGCTACGGCCGGTGGCTTGGCTTCACTCGCTAGCGTTGCTACAACTGGCTGTGCCGCCTCCACCTATGTAAACAACCTCCTTGGCTATAGCAGCCAGTTCGGGCCTCAGGGCCTCACGAGATATTACTGAGCGTGCAGCCTTTCGTGGGCTTGCTCGCTAGCGAGTGAAGCCAAGCCACCGGCCACAGCCACATGACGGCCGCCATGCGGAGGGCAGGAATAGTGAAGCATAGATAGGGAGTAATTCATTCTTTGCGCTCTAACTCTTGATAACAGAAGTCTATTCCGGTATGGGACATGACAGGATTGAAGGAAACACAGACCTTGCGAAGGAAGTCGGTTTTATCTATTTAGAACAACACATTGTTCCATTAGAGTCTATTGAAAAGCATCAACTTGTTAGAAAATTGCCGACCCTTGGTGTTCTTTAGTTGCTGTACATTCAAAGTATTGTTTTTCGTAGCACTAAAATATCTTACTTTAAGGTATTTGGAAGCATTTCCTTTTATCAGAAGGGACATGCAATTTTCCAAAGGATTACAACTGGAATTGAGACATTTGGTCGCATGTGATCGTTAATTTAAGTTCATGCAGGGGTAGGTTATGTGCATCCGGCTCGATGCACGCAGACAATGGACTCCCGTGCTAGACATCACTGTTTATTCGCGGTTCATGCAGATACAGTATATTGTGCAATGACCGACGAAAATTACGCTATGAAAGATACGCTAAGACGAGGAGGACAATGCACAAGTTTTTAAGTCAAAAAATCAGGACCATTGGGATAATTATTCACTTCATCTTATACTAATTTCGACGATTCAGGCAAACGTGTGCTATTAAAAATATAATGGGCTAAACGTTCTTCAGTGTTAACGCTGAAACAGCACAAGAATCGTCCGTGTTAACTACTAGATCTCGATTTCTAAGCGATAGGGTGGTGGGTTTTCATGAAAATGCAAAGATAAGTATTTAGTGGTCCATTATAAGTAATATTAAATACGATGTGAATGTTTTATCTGCGATGCCTTTCAACGAGTCTGGCAATTGGACGGGAAACATGTGGTTACCTTGCCGATGTGCCCAGTCTTAGCACTGTTCTTTCCACAAATTGATGGTTCAACCGATACAGAAATACCAAATCAACTATTTTTTAAGTCTATAATGTGCTTACCTAAGGAAAGTGACTACGGTGGTATAAGTTCGCCGTTCAGAGCGACCGAAGGCACTGCAATAAACCGTCATCGTAGTAATAAGTCTTCCCTCTTCGTTCATTTCATTGCACTGCCGCGCGCGATGGCCCCTGCAACTGGCTTTCAGCCAGCCGACCGCCAGTCCAGCCATGCTTCACTTCCGAGCGGCTGAGCCGCCTCCATCTATCCAACCTCCTTAGGCTTACCACCCTGAAGGCCACATTTCGGTCTCTGCCTCGGTAGACTCACTCCAGCCAGAGGCTGCTCGACAAGCAGCACATCGCGCCCCCTCTCAAACGCCAGCCGCAAGCAAGTCAGGCGTCCGTCATGGGGTCAAGGTGGAGCAACAGCATCACTTAACGCAAGACTCCTGAAGTTTTTATGTAGCGCTTGTCCTTAAAACTATCGCCTCTACTACAGCTGTCCTACTGTGATTTCGCTCTACTATAATTATTGTACTATGTATTGCTCTTCTACAAATGTCCTACTATTGCCACACTGCTGTTATACATATTTAGGTTACGTATAATTTTCAAATATTTCGTAAGCCTTTCTAATACATGTTTCATGTATGCTCATTCATGCTTTATGTCTAAACGTGCTTGTGATCGTTACATCATAACATCTCGATCGTGTCATGCGGAGCAACACAGCCCCGTATAGCCCAGGGTAAACTAACACCAACGGGTAGACCGAATAATTTATGACATGACGTCAGAATCACGTGGTCGGACGTCATGGCCCCGCCTTACCTGCCCGTGACGTCATTGGAGCCATACAGCTAATATTGGCATAACCAGTCTAGTCATTTTAAGCTCAACATTTTTTTAGTTTTCGAGTAGTTTTTTTTAATTTTATATATTTAAGTAAGCCATCGTCTTGAAGAAGAGATCTTCAATATTTCATATTGGTCACAATTTTTGAGCAAACGCAAACTAATTGATTAGAGCAAAGCAGTTTGTAAAGGTAAAAACACTGTTCTTCCGCAAATTGCTGAAACGACAAGCTGAACTTTGTTTACTTCTCGTTTGTGATTCTTGGGCAAATACTTTGATGTTTAACTTTTTGTACATCGGACAGCGGAGATAATTGTAAATCTTTGGAGATCAAAGGTATTTTCTGACGAAATCCAGTATGACATCATTTTGCAATTACCGATTTTTATAACTATTTGCGCAATTTTAGTTCGAATCATTCGAAGGCCTTTTTTCTACGATAGACAGAGTCGGCGCAAATATTTATATTTACAGCGGCAGGAGAAAACGGATATAACGTGATTTGTATGGTCGAGCGAGCGTCCATGCCAGTACGAATTCCAGCTCCGCGTTCGCGCCCTACAGGGCGCCTATTATGACTCACGTTGAGGCTCCGGTGAAAAAGGGTTACCTCATATGCGGTAACCCTTTTGATGGGACAGCATCGGGCTTTAATATTCTTCTATTGTTTTATAAATGAGGAAGCAAGGTGTACCTCAGGCCTGTTTAAAAAAAAAATCATCAAAATGAGCCGAGCACATTCGGGTGTTGTTTAAATTGAAGATATCCTGACAGCCTGTTGCAAGAAACCACTGTTCTTAAAGTCAGAGATTTAGGATACCTAAAAAATTTAAAATTTCAGAGTGAGCTCCTCGGTTCCTACAACCGATTACTGAACAACACGGCATGATGAACTACAGTCGCTTTAATTCACGGGTCCCGTGGCTCCAGTGACACTAGCACAAGCGCTGATGCGGAGAATGCCATAGGTAAAAATCATTGTAATGAAATTAGCAGCATAATTAGCAGCAGGTGATAATTTATCCGGTTTACCCTGTGTTGTTAGTGTACCCTGGTATAGCCCTAGACCCGATTACTCTCATCTACCCGTTGTGACGTCACGTCCGCCCACACTATCCCGATACCGGCACATTGTTTCCTCTCCGGAATTAATTTCCTCGGCCGCTAAAAGTGAAAACAACCACCATCGGTCGCACCACATTCCAGAACTTTCAAGTCAGGCACACAAAGCAAATTGCCGCCACGGGTCGTTCATTCAAGCAAGCCTTCAATAACTAATCAAAATAACATCCTGTTCAATCATAATTAAAAATTATTTATTCCCTTAACTAAATTCAACATCTATTATGTATAATTATTTCAACATGAAATCATTAATTCGTACTTATAATTACATCCTAATCAATCACGCATCTACAACATGTGTATCTGCAGAGTCGCATATCAATCACTATTCAACTGTTTCTCAAGAAACATGAACTAATTTTCCTCAAATACCACGCAGAACATTCATCACAAACAGTTTCACATCCATATTGTGGTGCTATTTTATGCAGAATGTACATTATGTGCCTCACTCAAATGTATAATATTTTTGAGCTGTATTTTCCTTCACTCAAGTTTCTTAGCTCAACTGTCAACCTTGAGCGTTCGCGTACGTGCGTAATTACTTGATCTTCTAGCCAGAGTTAAATTAACAGCGAGCTATGTTATAATATTTTAATGTTCTTATATCACTTGAACAAACGATTACATGCATATAAGGACGACAATTACTCATCCTATATTAGTTGTTGTCAGAACATGTATTGTTCTTAAGCACTTATTCCCTTAAGCCACCGTTCAACTCTCATTCTGTACGGTTTATATGTCTACCACTGCCGCTCGGTGCGGTCATCCACTACATGGTGGCCTACGGGCCCAGCACTCGTCCACCACCAGTGCTGCACGAGACGGATAAGCGAGAGGATCCTTTGCGGGCTTGCGCCCTAGGGCGCCCACACCTTTAAACACTGCCACACTCCGGTCAAGGGCCGTTCAACCAAGGCGCGCCCAGAAGGCCGTGCAACCCCACACATCCACCGTGCGATGTCAACTCTACCTCTCGCACGTATAGTGCGTTTCAAGAACGCCGATCCAACTCCTCACCCACGGCTGCAACATGCCGTGCACGAGCGTACATACACACAAGAGTGGAAACGAACCCACTCTACATCTCAGCTATCCCGACGCGCGCTATCCGACCATTAACACACCGCTTTCAAGAATCTTCATTCCCGCGAACCGCCGACTCAACTCAGGAGGCAGTCTCGTCCTGGAGTCAACCCGGCAAGATAACTCCCCCACAAACACGCGCACGCTCCTACCATCGCCACTTCGTCGCCGCCAAGACAAGCCGCCATCGTTCCGGCGCATTAGTACATCAACCATCCCATGTGCCTACTTCGACGAGCCGTATATCAGATCACAATGACGCCTCAACTCCGCACTCATGGCGATCTCTACCTTTAATGTAATAGGTCCCGCGTGTCCTGCGGAATCTACTTAACCTCAACCAACCTATCGCCAGTCAACATCCCGGTGTAACCACAAGGTGTAAGTATAAGACACTAGATGTTCCACGTCATTTCCTCGATTATTCATTTTTGTATTCTATTTACTATCACCGTAATATAATTTATATTTTTCCTTACGCGTCATGCATAAGTGTCCTTAAACCTCTATCATGCTGTGTTATGCGTGATCTGGCACTAGTGCAAGTGCACACAATGCGTGTTAGACCGGCCACTTGTAATAAGTGTCACCATATATTTTGATCCCCGTTTTGTGTTCATTTTGGACGTTATTCTATCACGTGTCAGCATCGACTAGCGTATCGACCTTTCATTCCTTGTCTTGTTATGGTCAATCTATCATTGTACAATCTTACGTTCCAGCCATTTTTTTCCGAGACGCGTCCTATTTTTTATGTTGTACATAGTCAATCGGTTTTCCATTCATCAATTGTTTATCATGCCCTTATGCCGTACAAAAATTAATAGATAAAACTGTCATGTCATTTCAATTGTTTCCTCCTCGCATGCATGCTCACACATCTCACATACGCAGCGATAGTGACCCAGTAGCACTCACAAAACGCCTTCAATAAATGTGTTAAATTCTTCGATCGAAAATGGAGTTAGAAAGATACTCAACTCCAATTTTCAATACCGCGTACTTGCGCGATGTCTCAATTTTTCGTTCAACGCAAACGGTGTTCAATTACCCTATACTATCTTGTCCTTGGGAGCCCACGATCAGTCATGCACTGAGTTCGCGTCTAAGGGGCGAGAGAGCGGCAGGAGATCAATTATCCCGTTTGCAGAGGACAATGCTCATACATTTGGCATTATGATGACTGATAATCACTGACCAATTATGACCAATCAGACAGCGCGGAAAGCGGACGTGTCGATTGAGCTTCTGAACCATCGTGTCCCTGATCAACAAGTGTTGGAAACTACCGTGCCAGTCAAGCCGTGCATGGGAGGTGCCAGTCAAGCCGTGGATAGGAGGTGCCAGTCAAGCTGAGCATAGGAGCCAGTCAAGCCGTGCATAGGAGCCAGTCAAGCCGTGCATAGGCGCCAGTCAAGCCGTGCATAGGAGGAGCCAGTCAAGCCGTGCATAGGAGTCAGTCGCTCTTGTGCACATACCGTTTATTAACTGATGGCTGATAATGTGGGAGACAACTCCCCTCCCATCTGAGCAATTGCGAGATGAATTTTCGAAACTTAACAATGTTATTGGGATTCTTAAAAATTTCAACCTCCATCAAAAAAAGCTTCGCGCTCTAAAAATAACAATAACTTCAATTATCCTCTTCCCGCAATCCTACCTACTTTGGTGACGTGCTTGGAGAGTATCCAGAGCGTGAGCCTCAAGTTGGTAGACATGCTTTCAAAAGTAAGACACTCTGAGAGTTCGACGTCCGTCCCCAATGGTTTACCGTCTCAGGCATCCTACTCTGATGTCTTGAAGATCCAGGCCTCTGGAGCCAGCTCTCCCTTGCCTACCGCCCGCTGGGCGACAATCGATGACAAACTGGACAGCCTTGAACAGAACGCCCTTTCCAACTCCATCATCTGCCAGGGTCCCGTGGTAGCTTCTCTTCTATCTGAGGCGGGTGGAAACAGCAACGCCGTGCAGTATGGGAATAAGCTGAGGACTCTACTTGTTGACAGAATTAACTCTGCCACTCAATCACAGTTTCGCTCCGATAATTTGATATCTGTTGTGGACAGGGGTAAGGAGACAAAGAATCTTCGAATTGAATGCTCGTCTAAAGTATGCAAGGTTGCCAAGCTTCGCGTGGTAAAGTACTGCAGACCTGTTAATTTGTACATTGGTGAGTGTCTGACTGCTGTATGATCAAAATTGTTATACATAGCTCGATGTCTCAAACGTGAGTCGGCAAAGGTTAGCTCTGTTTACACGCAGGACGGTGTAATATTATGCAGATTGAAAGATTCACAGCGACCTGGGAGAGTGGTGACCGAGCAGGATTTTCTTAAATTGAGTGAGAGAGTTGCTTCACTTATTTAACTGCTGTGACTTCGTGTTATATATAACAAATAATTTCTCACTTGGAACTCCTATTCTTCGCATCGCAGATGGTGCAATTCCAAAAATAAATTTTCCCGATCCTGATCTAGTTGATATTCCTACCATTTCATGTTCCCATTGCATACCTACTGAATTAGCGACAAGTAGCATTTACCGTTTGCCCGATTATTTCTCCGTCTTTGTCTGTAATATACGAAGTCAACGCAAGAATTTTGAAGGCCCTACTTTTCTTTCACACACTCTTGATATTCACCCTAGCATTATAATTCTCACCGAAACTTGATTGTCTGCCAACTCTGACCATGGATTTTCCCTCGATGGTTATAAGAGTGTTAATGTGTATAAGAACGACCATGGTGGTGGAATCTCTGCCTATTGTGCTGATGCTCTTTGTGTGTGCGTGATAGACCGCCTTATTTACGTCGATCATGCGACTGAGCTTTTATCCTTTGATGTGGCAATGCCTTAAACAAAATTTACTGTATTGTGTGTGTATAGGCCCCCCTCGTCTGATCTCAATGTATTTAACGATACTTTTCTCGATACCATTCTACATGATTTTCCTCCCAATGCCAAGGTGTTACTCTGTGGTAATTCTAATGTAAATCTTTTTAATCCCTTAGGTTTACCAAAGGTTGATGCATTTATTACTACTTTGCTTGGCCTTGGTTAATTTCCATCAATTACGAAACCTACAAGATATTCTGAAGAAAATCCCATCACTAAGTTCTCTCTTATTGATCACATGTGGTGTAATATCTCGTTGAATCACAATAAATTTTCCGTTGTCATTGACTGTTGCATAACCGATCACCTACCAATTATGTACGCTTTCCAACTGGACGACCCTCCAACGACTAATAAAATCATTGCCCGACCACTTCAGCAAACTAAAGTAGCAAATTTCGTTCGGGAAATTAATTCAAATGGATTTGACGATAGCCTTGGTATGGAGGAACCAAATGCTGCATTTACGTCCTATGCCAATGTGCTCTATTCTAAATATAATGAACATTTATCGCTCGTCACCAAAACTGTGACCAGTAAAAAATTTGCACCGTGGTTGAATAAAGATATCCAATTTCTGAGGAGGAAGAAATACAAATTGCTAGCTCTGGTTCGTAGGGAATGTGTTGAAACGAGTTTCACCCGAACTTATCATAACCTCTTGCACTACGTGATTAGGAAATCAAAGAAATTATACTTCTGTCGCTAAATTTTGTTAGATAGAGGCGATTCTAGAGGTACGTGGCAAGTTGGCAATGGCCTTTTTGGCAGGTGTGTGGCGCCGCCTACAATTCGTTTTGTCCAAAATGGTGTTAGTCTAGCGCCTGCATCTCAGACAAATGAGTTTAATAAGTACTTCTCATCTATTGCTACTAGTCTCGTAAACGGCGCTGCCCGCCCTGTTACTTCATATCATGTCTCCTTAACCCCAAACATGCAAGCTCTTTCTTTTCAAGACATCTTCTGCTGAGATTAGGTCTATTGTTAAAGCATTTAAATCTAAAAGATATAATAAGCATGAAATTTAGCCATACATTGTGAGCATGATACTACCTGTCAGTGCCCCTATTATGGAACATATTTTCAATCTATGTCTTAATCAAGGTGTGTACCCCGATGCCATTAAGATAGCTCGTGTGGTACCTATTTCTGAGAAGGGAGATTGCAATGACTTAGTAACTATAGGCCTATATCAACCTCATCAGTGTTTAACAAGAAGCTCGAAAAAATAGTACACGTTAGGTCGTCCTCATTTGTACACCATCACAATATAACCACCGACAACCAGTTTGGCTTTATGAAAAGGAAAAATACAACATTTGCAATATTTCACTTGGCTTAGGATCTTCTCAATACTTTTCACAAGAAGACCTATTCCATTTGTCTTTCTCTTGACCCTAGGAAGGCTTTCGATACAGTTGACTTTAATATTCTTAGGATGGAATTGGATGCTTATGGTTTGAAGGGTACTGCTCTGTCGTTCATAGTGTCCTACCTGACCAGTCGCACATCGTATGTATCGGCCGGCAATGTCAATTCCACCCATTTGCCCGTAACGGTTGACGTGCCCCAGGGATCGGTGCTGGGCCCTTTACTGTTCAATATCTTTATTAATGATATAGCGTCTATCCAAAACTCCAATGTAATCATGTTCGCCGACGATGCGGTGTTCTACGTGCATGGCGATACTTTTGAGGAGGCCCTTGATAAGATGAATGCCACTATTGCTTGTCTGACTCTTTGGCTTGAGCATAATAAGTTATTGCCCCATGAAATTAGGACGAAACTAATGTTGTTCACTCCGAGGTTCCATCCTGATCTACCCGATGTATTGTTCAACAATGTTAATCTCGAGTGGGTCAACCAGATAC
>SDVV010015721.1:0-14451 GCA_016164225.1 Gammarus roeselii | reverse complement strand
GATATAGGGACGGACAGTGACCAAATACGCAGCGGTTTTGAGTTTGGTCCAATTTAGTTCGGAGGCTACTCGTATTTACATGATTGCCGCCTGGTGTTTGCTGGGGCTTTATTGCCCATAAAATGACCACTGTGCGTGGCCTCAGGTTCTATGCTGGGTGTGGCCAAACAATTTGAGTCCCACTAGGATTGAGAATACAATGAATGTTCTGGGGCTGTGCGGAGAGGCCCTTGCGTCTATGAGCAGTCACGAACAAATCGATCAGCTTCAGAACATTTGTTGCCGGCCTATCATGAGACATTGTGTGGTAAAGAACTGAAATTAGTGGTCGGCCTTCCTAAAGATGTTGTCTAGTAAGGGGTTCAATTTAGTGGACGAACAATGGTGTGACAATGTTTAGTCAGGTCAAGGGTTCAAAATAAAGACCAGTTTATCTACTGCCAATATAATAAGACGGGCCTTAATTTGAAACATTTCCTAGTAATAGGTTCGTATATGTGGACATCATACTTTATTAAAATCTATAGTTGGGGTTCAATTCTTTGGACATCGCAACTTGCGATAATATCTAGTATTAAGTTTATATTGGTGGGCGGTGTATCCATTACAAAGACGAGTAAAGGGCTCCAATTAGTGGACGGCCCATCTGGTGACAACGCCAAGTAAAGGGTTCAAAAGAGTTTAGTTGACGGCACAGTTTGTGGCAATGTCTAATGAGCCGTTCAGGTCAGTTGAAGGCCTATCTTGTTTTAATATCTACTGAGAGCTTCATATTAGGGGATGGTAATGTTTCGTATGAACTTCAAATTAGGTGATGGCCTGTCAGGTGACAATGTGTGGTATGGGGTTCAAACTTGTGGTCTATATTGTGTCTGTGACTAGTTAGATGTTCCAAATAATGAACGACCGACCATATGACAAAGTCCGGTGGGGGTCTAAATTCAAGATCAAAGTATTGTTAACTGAAACTTGTGCTTTCCATATTGGAACCAAGCCGCTCTCACTATGCTTCGTACGTTTTTTCCTTTAGGATTAACCATGACGATTTTAAACCCAGAGCGCATGACCTACTAACGTTATACCCAGTATATTAGTCACATTACTAGTAATTACAGGAAGTCAAAGTAGATGTTTGTGAAAGCATACAAATTAATAGTATTATCTGGATATAACAGTAGTTCACTACAGAAAACCACAACTAATTTTCAGTCACTCGGTTAAAGCTTTAAACCAGTGCAGGTAAGATTCCTTGAAAATCACAGGTTAATATCTTATCAAATGAAGGTTTATCACTTGACCAGTACAGGTTAAAGGCTTAAACCATGACAGGTTCAATCATAATCCTTACAGGTTAGAGCCATCATCGAATGAAGGTTGAGGCCTCAAACCAATTAAGGTTAAAGCCCAAATCAAATACATGTATTTCCCGGAAACAATAGATTTTGAAACCCTAACCAATTTAGGTTGAAGCCCTAAGCCAATAGAGGATAATCTATTATAGCATTTAATTCTTGTTCCAGTCTCAAACGCGAGGAGGTTTCCGCCTAGACCAAGGGCTGTTCAAGCCTTAAACCGATTCTGGTTATAGCATCTATCCAATGCAGGTTAATGTGGCAAATCAATACAGGTTAATGACTTGAACAAAAATCATTGATGTTGTGAACGAATACAGGTTAATGCCTCAAGCCAATATCCAAAAATGCCTAAGCTAATACCGATTGAGGTCCTTGACCAATACTGTTAAGAGCCTGCGACCAAGACAGTTACTTCGTATTTCAATATCAGTTAAATCATTATTCAGATACAGGTTAAAATCATAAACCAATATAGGTTAATGTTCAAAGTCAACACAAGGTTGATGAGTCGTCCAAGTTTGGTTAAAGTCTAAAATTATCACAAGGTTATGACTTAAGCCCGCACACATAAAACCCACAACCTTTACATGTTAATGCCTTAAACCAATAAGAGGAAAATACGCCATAAACTGAAACAAGTAAATGGCTTGGCAACTACTGGTTGATGAGTTCAACCAATACGGGCTGAAGACCTAAACAAATTCAAATTAAAGCCTCAATCAAGACAGGTTAAAGCCTCAAAGCAATACAGGTTATGCCCGAACCAATACAGGTTAAAGCCTCAAGCTAATACAGATTTAAGTGTAAAACAAATACATCGCCAGTGGCTGGATTTTCAGATCTGCTTATCATGGTCCCCTTAGCGCCCAGATGTTGCCGCAACTCTGTTCATTAAGTTCATTTAACATAATGAGTATAGTTTCAGCAACAGCTGTAGGACTTTTTACATAACCTATCGATGGAACATTCACTGCAAAGCTCACCTGATGTGACGGTACATTGACATTTGAATTTTTTTCTAATGCTCGAATAATAATTTTTCGCATTCAACTTCACCGGGAAAAAGACGAATGCCAATGTACAGCCACCGCAGATGAATTTGACGCCAAAAACCCCAATGATTGAAAAAATACAGTATAAAGCTACGTAATGAGTACAGTTACGGCAACAGCGGATCAATAAGGTGACCCCAATGGTTTATTGTGAAGACCCTACCCCTGACTTGCCAATCATTCGGTGTGTATACGCTGACAATAGGTCGACATGAACTTGTTTTGGCTGACTCGTTGGTTATGCTTAAAAAACATCACCATCAGGCTTGTGCAAATTCATTATTTAGAGTTGAAGGACCAAATGGTATTCAGAGGGTAGCATCATAATTCTTATTCTAATATGATCATTTTTTAACATACCTTCTCCGAACTTGTGAAATGCCATATAAACTTTTAATATGAAACATTGAAAAAGACCATCAAGTACTTAGTCAGCATCTGCTGCTTAGAAAATGAAAAGTTACTGCTAACATCTCCCAGAGGGCACTTCAAATCAAACAAATCCATCCCTGCTACTAAACGCCACAGTGATCACCCCAAGCAGTGGCACTACTCATCTTCCTGGCCAGCAAATGACAGCTCAGGTCCTAATGCTATTATCATCTCTCCACCAATTCCCTCGTGGTCCCTAACAGCCCTCTTCAGTCAATTTCAACTGGATAATCGTCCTTAGATTAGCTTTTGGTAGTCTTTGAGCTGTTTCTCGTCGACCATCCAGCTCAGAATAATGATGGCATGTGGTACTGTCCTTGTGACACTGAGCATGTGATCTTAACTTAGTAAATACTGACATTCAGATACTGTTCTCGCTTGCTGCAATGGCTACACTGCAGGTTCGAGTCATACTATTTATCGTTTCACAGCGTCACGCTGCTATTGTTAAAATCATGATAAAACAATCGGAGATAAAGAATAATATGAGTTAGAATGTAAAGGTGGTTAGAATGAACAATAGAAACTCATTTTTGAATGAAATCGCGCTGTTTGTCCGGCTTATTAGTAAACTAACATTTTACTTGATCACGTAAGTTGTTGGACTGATAACTTTGATGCTTATACTTCGATCATTTGTTTGCTATGAGCCACTTAATGTTTATTATGTTGTTTATTGTCATCTGTAATAAGATCGTGTACTGAGAACTCGGTTTTATATTCAATTACTTATTGAATATACAGTATAAGAGACGGGATCATTTCAAATATTTTCGGAGATTGGTGATGGGAAGTAAATATACAAGGCTCTTCATATATAAGTCCCCGGAATAAAAAATCAATACAACGCACATAACAAATCGTACAAAATTTTAGTTACAATCGATTGAAGGCTTGTGTAAAGATATTTATTTTTATTATACCGATTTATCATAACAACAAATTTTACGAGGTAATTCCATTGTTTGTTGTATTCGGAAAATAAATGGAATCTTCTCTATGAAACAGCGATCTCATATTGTTGAGCTTTATTTTGAAAACAACGGTGGGAACTTCTCTCCAATCAAGATACCAGAAACATTGAACCATCTACCATATGGCGTGGTTAACAGTGTTAACGTGAACACCTTCAAAAACCGGCTCGACAAATACTGGGAGACTAATCCAACCCCTTACTAAGAAAATGTGACGTTAAGTACATTGCCGCTAAGGTGGTCACAACCTCCATTGGAGCCTTCCGTTTGTAGCAGCCCATGAACGGAGGGCACCTCATCTAGGCTGGGCTACTTGTACTGCACATTTAATTTAGGAGTACCGCTAGAACGGACTATTCAGCATGTCCAAGGAGTACTACTACATCTTCTCGTGCTCGATCTTCCTTCCGCCCGACTTTCTTCCACTTACTTCACAAACCCTCAATACCATTACCTATCAACTTAGACTCCCTCAGCGCCAACACACCTAACTTCCTCCCTACAAACTTGTCAACAAGATCTATCCGCCTTTCTTCATTCGTACTGCAATCATGCACATTCAGAGACCCTTATACCAGGGTTCTGAGTGGCGTTAGCTTCTCCTTACCCGCTCGTCTTGCCGTCTTTGAGGGAAGATTTAGCACAGGAACGGATTCATCGGCCCTTCACTCCGCCCCACTTAGT
Organism: Gammarus roeselii; assembly: GCA_016164225.1. NCBI lineage: Eukaryota > Metazoa > Arthropoda > Malacostraca > Amphipoda > Gammaridae > Gammarus > Gammarus roeselii. Next base: position 9,954 of record SDVV010015721.1, on the reverse strand, counting down.
CGCTTCTACGACACGCAGGGGTTAAGGTCACGCGATTCTAAACTACCCTACTAAAAGCTGCTCTTTGTACTAAGTTCATTGCACTCGTATGTTTCACCAAATATTCATATCAGAGAACCCTTCAAACGGGAGTGATGTTGGCTTGCTGCCAGCAGCGCGGAGAAACTACTCGCCTTCAATATAACAGTGAATACGACAAACTTATTTGCAAATGTATAAATAATCAGAAGGAAAAATGGGAGAATCATCAGACGGGCGATCCAAGCCGCTCATGCATATATGACGAGAGTCGAAGCATTTCACTCGATATAAAGGCAATAACAATGACTGTAATAACTTGAGAGTAGTAGGCAAATATACCAGGTCACCACGTTGAGTTCAATGAACTGCTCAAGACAACGGTTCATAGTGTCTGTTCTCGAGCAATACTAATTTTGTATTATAAAATGAGTTCACTGGACTGGAATAATGATTTTTTTTCAAAATTATATTCGTCGTACCTAAAAGTAGCAACGCAACGTCAATGTTCGGTACGGAGGCCTCCGTGATTGCACTCGTCTCGAAGGTGTCACGATCTCGACTAGGTCTCCTCATGAGTCTGTATCGTCTGCTTCCACAGTTCAATTCATGGGTTTAACGTAGAACTTAAATTTCAGTACCGATCATATCGTATTAGACACTTTTGTTAATTCAAGCTGTCGATTAATATCTTTGGGAGACATCTTTTGATACCTAACTTCATTGTTTGTGCGAAAGAAACCACCGTTACATAGTCTTTCTTGATAAAAAGGAAAAAATGGTTGAAACTATGTTTTGGGCAAAAGTTAGTTCCCCAATAATACCATGCACTTCATTCTCACAAGTAATAACGTTCATGAAGTTAATCGATCACTTATACCGAATAATGTTTTATTCGAAGAAATGTTTCTAAACCGATTCAATTCATTGACTGTTTAGAACACGCGGTTTGATAAGATAAATTGCCCGCCTACTAACCAGCACACATTGATATTAATTTTTTTCTTCGTATCTTACATTTGAGGGCAAAAAAAAACTTTAATTATAAGTCATTGTATTGATGTTGGCACCATCTTCAACTTTTTCTCCTCCATCAAATTTCATAAATTTTCAATATTTCAATATACATTTCACCTGATAATTACGAAGTATACCTCTCAACCCAGGATCACAGCCACGACTGAGGAAGGGAGACGAGGGGGTGACTGTCTCCCCCCCTCCCAGATCTGAGCTGGGAAGTAACCGCCCGTAACAAGAATCCTAATAAAAATGCATAATACAAAACGATATTAAATCATATACAGGTTGCTCATCAATAGAAAACTGTTGTAACGGTCTTAACCCCGCTCAGGCTCTCTTAAATTGGCTAGCAAGAATTTGTCTATCATATCCGTTCCCCTGTTGATAAACTTAGAGATGTTTCTTTCTGCTCCCCGTAAAGACGCATGCTACATGTTTCAATTCGCAACAACCTTACTTGATGCGTGACGCGAGCGTCTTCTATTTCAAGTCTGATCCCTCTTCCTCACAAAGTTCTATGGTGTCCTCTAGTCATTTTGAGTCATCGAGTCCTTATTGGTCCTTGATTATTTTGATTGCTTTTTGTAATTTAAGTTTCAATCAGTCATTAAGTCATATTGTTTATTTGTGTCCCTTCGGAGTCCTTGAGTCCCTTCGAGTTCTTGGATTGTTGTGTAAGTCCATTTGATTACATGAGTCCTTATGGTTAATAATCCATCTAAGTGCTTCAGTAGATCATTGAATCGTTCTGAGTTCGTGAGTCAATTTCAGTTTAGAAATTTTCGACAATGATTTTTTGGTCCATGTTTTTTTTGGTCACAATGACATTGTAGACTGCCAGGTTTTTAGTCTTGGAGATTTTTTAGTCTAAAGTGCATTATTGTTCCATACACCTTTAGGTTCTGTTGCGGCCCAGAGTCCTTGAGACTTTTTGAGTTATTTCGAGTCATTGAATAAAATTACATCATTTTCCCAGGATTCATTTTAAATCTTTGATTCGCAATCAAAATTTGAATAGTTTTGAGTCATTGAGGGCTTGTGGTTCCAGAGAACTTTTAGAGTTTTTGAGTTATCTCTGGCGAATAAAACTCCTACCGCAATGTTCAAGCTGTCATCTCTGTTCATCTGCGATTAAAACAGCAAAGTATCGCGTTAGTAGCAATGTGGCATCGACAATGACGATGATCACACTTTCAAAGGAATGCGTGTCACGCCATCTGCAAGTTATAACGGTGGTCGGAGCGAGCGTTAATCAACGCAATGCACTGTAGTGTCCCACAGACAATACGGTGCATTGCGTTGCCTTCCGATGGAACTGCATGCAATGGTTAGATGTAATTTATTCATTGATTCCAGAGGAGATGAAAGAAAGGCTACGTGGTGGTCATTGTCATATGAGAGATTTACTGTTTGAAATTAAAAATGATCAAAACGTGCTATTATATCCTTCTTTCGTTTATTTATATTCACATGATTTTCAAGACCGGGTAAAAATTGAATTGACAGTGTCGCGATGTAAAGCATGATGCGGTTTATGGAGTAGGTGGTAGGTTTCTGAGAGCGGTACAGAGTTTATTTATAGGCAACGGAGCGTGTGTTGCATAAAGGGCGATGTGACTGAATGATTTCCTTTGATAGAGGGGGAAGAAATATACGTTATTTCTCTTTGAATGGTTAATGCATGTGTGCATGCATGTATAGGCATGCAGCCGTTTCCCCCTAGTTAGGAGTATGGCTAATGTGTACATGAATTTAATTTGGATACTCAATCGCCAAGCTATTTATATGCTTATCTGAAATAAAACAGAAGTCTGTCTATTGAAAATACGATTAATTCATTCCACGTCTATATTTTTCATCAAAATCACTAAATCTCAATGTAAAGAAATTCCATGTTAAATTTTGGAACCATTTCTGATAAAACATTTTTTTATAATTTTCTGTGCTAGCACAGCTGCAATTTCTTTTCTCAAATATGATTAACGACTCGTTACACATTACTGTAGATTGCAGATCTCTGATTCCTGTTTAAATCTAATTTCAGCCCCGTTTGACCCAAACAATCAGAGTGCATCAGAAGCCAACCACTTATTTCTGCACATACGCTTGTCAAATCATCCAGACAACAAATAACCAGGGCGCTGCTTTCTAGAGATAAACAAACGACCTGTGACCGTGGTGGGCAGTGAAAAAAAACACCGACGCGTTTCACACTCTCCGCATAATTTATTCCAAGATTTGTCTAAATAATCTCCTCGTGCTTTCATGTTGCTATTGAGCGTAAATTGCAATTTCGAAGAAGTAAATGAACATTTTACACTCCGTTTATCGAGAGAGGAGAACATTATAACGAATTTGTGAAATTACTCAAGCAATGGTATGACGAGAACAGTGCGCTACACTATCACTCTGTCTAGTGATAGCAGGTCCGCCAACGCGTACCTCTACAAGACTGGGCAAACCAAAAGGTGGGTTTAGCCCTGGATCCGGTGACGCACCTCAGGGATCACTCTGCCTAGTAATAGCAGGTCGGCAGCGTGTTCCTCTTCAAGACTGGACAAACCACGAGGCGGGTGGAGCCCTTGATCCGGTGACGCACCTCAGGGAACAATTAGTGTCCTCGTTAGCGGTTTCGTTGCACTTCGAGAGGACGTGGAGTGAAGAAGTGGTCATGTGACATTTGCCATAGGAATCTTTCACTGCGAATGGGATGACTTTCAACTATTTATTTGTCAATCACTTGTATCAACCATTAGTGAATAAATAAGGAATTTCATAAGCTGAATTATCAGGGACGTCTTAATTAGTTGCCTGCAAATAATATATCCCCAATAAGTAATTTTTTTTTTAGCGCATTTGTACGGATACTGCTTGTTCAAGAAGCTAGATATACACAGGTACACATGGGTATGAATAGCTCCTGGTGCAGTGGTAGAGAGAGCGCTGATGGATTTTGTCCTGAATTCAAGGAGAGTGATGGTAAGGCTGTTGGATGTGCGGTTGTTGAGAAGGGAGGGTGGAGTAGTGCCGGACTATCTACTGGTGAAAGAAAGATTAAAATGGAGCAGAGGTGGAACAGGAACATATGAGTATGAGGAAGAAGAGAGGTAGCGAAGGTGAGTGAACTAAATCCGGAAAACACACCAACGTAATTTCAGCACAATTTGACTGGAGAATATGACAATACGAGAAGACATGACCTGCGATATGTGGAGGAAGAATGGAAGACATTCAAAGATGCGTTGATGAGACGTGCAAAAAATGTGTGTGGTGCGTGCCGTGTGAGCGGGTGCAGAAGAAAGAGCTGCGAGTGTTAAAACGAGGAGGTCAAACTGACGGCGGCGCAGAAACGAGCAGCTTTGCATGAGTGGTTGCATGAGAGTTCGGTGGTGGCTTACGACATCTATAAAGTGTAGAAGAAAATGGCAGAGCGGGTGGTGAGGAGAGCCATAAGAGACGCTGATGCAAGGTGGGGCAGACGGTTGGAAAAATATTTTGAGGACAACCAAAATATATTCTGGAAAGAGGTGAAGAGGGTAGGAAAGGGGGGACCAGAACAAAGGAGGCGGTGAAAGATGGAAACGTCCAGTTGTTGACGAAAAGTGGCGTTGTTCGGAAAAGATGGGTTGAGTACTTTGATTAGTTAATGAATGTTGAGGTTGACAGAGAGGCTGACATTGTTGCTGTGGGTGGTGGTGCAGGAATGCCGGTTTTTGGAGGAAGACTTGTTGCGGACATTACTGGGAGAGAGGTGCAAAAGTGGAGTAACAAATGTCGAATAGCTAGCGAGGCTACTGATTCTGTGTCTTGCAGCAAGAGTGCTGCCGATTTAGTGCCATTATACAGTTCCGCTGTAAAATGGCACGGGAGACAAACATGAGTGCTGCAACTCAAGAGGTATCAGTTTATTATGTGTGATCGGTTGTACTGACGAGTGCTGATCACAGGGACCACAGACTGTACGGATGGCCAAATTGGAGAGACACAGTGTGGCTTTTGGAGTGGTTGAGGGTGTGCCGATTAGATATTTGCAATAAGACCAGTCTGTGAATAGGACCTTGCGAAGATAAGGATGTGTCCTGGGCCTTCATGGATTTGGAAAAGGCTTACGACACGGTTGACAGGAAAGCGCTGTAGAGGGTGTTGCGTTTGCACGAAGTAGGCGGAAATCAGTTGAAGGCAGTTCAGAGTTTCTATGTTGACAGTAGCAAATGTATCGTAGTGGGGAGCCAGGTGGGTGATCGGTTTTCAGTGAAAGTGGGTGTGAGACAAAGATGTGCTATGTCTCCCGGCTGTTCAATCTCTACACGGATGGAGTGTGTTTATCGAGACTTGGAGCTGTTGGAAACGAATCGGCGGAGTTGACAGTTGTGCCTTTAACTGTTTGAGGACGATACAGCATTGGTGGCGCATTCAGTGCAGGAACTGTGTAGGCTGTATCGGAGTTTGGTAGAATCTGTGAGAGGAGGAAGCTTCGAGTGAACGTGGGAAAGAGTAAAGGAGATGATTGTGGAATGTCGGTGCGAGCTGAACTGATGTCCTCCATAATGGAGAGTTATTGAATGAATTTCAGTGTTTTGATTACCCGGGCTAGCATGTGGAGGAGACTGAACAAGTGAAAACGGAAGTGAGGTCGCGAGAGAAAGAAGAGTGTAAAGTGTAGGGTATAAAAGAGAGTGTAATGAACTGTAAGACGTTTGGGATGGAAACAATGAGAGGGCTCTATGATGGCGTTTTCTACAGAGCTGAGTTTTGGGGGGAGAGATAGATGAAATATTTGAGGAGCATGGCTGGTGTGATGCTGAGGGTCAGGACCAATAATGGCATGGTCCGAATATGAGCGAGGATGGTGAAGAAGTCAGAGGACAGAGTTGATTCGCGTTTCTGAGAAGGTTCGGGCACATGGTGAGGATGGATAAAGGGAAATTGGTGAAAAAGGTGTTGAAGGCAGAGGCGAGTGGACGTAGGCCTAGAGGCAATCCGAAGATTGGGGGAATTGATGGTGTGAAGCAGACGTTAGGATGGAGAAACATGAGTGTGGAGGTATGAATATGCTTGAGTGGAGAAGGATTGTGAATAGATAATTTTTGACGCTACCCTCCCGCACTTGGCATCTCGGTGATTGGCGGGATAGTCGTGGGTCGAGGGAGGGGGCGGTCATCGTGACGCGGCAGGGGTAAACCAGTCACACGCTTGAGCATTACTGCTGACACTGACCTAGGACCGCACTCATGACCGGAATGGTGTATTTCGGGGTCTTCCGGACGGATTCTTCAGGGGAAAGGGACTATGTTGTGTGAGTGTGAGTGTGAGTGTGTGAGTGTGAGTGTATGAGAGGGATGTGACGTACACCTTGCCGTCGGCCACCCCCTTTTATCCTAGTGTCTGCATCTGTATCAGCACGTTCACTTCTACTTCTGTTGACGCTGCCCAGAAAATAAAGATTCCGCAATGCAAATGTATTCGCCGCCGTGGCTAGCTGTTTACCATAAAAGATCTGCCTCGTCCTCGCATTATTGCTGTAATAGGCTCATCAGGGACTCTGACACTGAAATGTTCACAATGATTGCACACTGCCAGTCTTTGTGTGCATTTGAATTTCATCAACCAACATATAACACGCAGGTCTGAAATGCAACTGTGGGCAATTGTTTCTGATTTTAATGTTTTCTGTGGCACTATTTGCATGCAACTAGAGTACAGAGAAGTGGATACCAGTCAGAAGATCTTGAAAAATATTTAAAAGTTACCGGTATACCTAGGGATTTGTTAACAATCGACCACATCTGTGGATTTTTTTTTATAATTTCCGGCAGAGGCAGAGCGGTCCAACCCTTGATCATGAAAATTAAAGCAGAAGCGAAAAAAGTGACTTTAACCAGAACATTAATTTAACTATAAACTGTTTAAATATTGATTCTTAATATATTCGCCTACTACTTAATAATTATTCAATAGTTTTTTGCACGTATGTGAAAGATTTACAACAATTGTAATAGTCAAATAAGGTATTTATACAAACCACACGAGTCATGTAAAACACGTAAAAAAAATCCTCCATATAAGTTAAGGAAATCAGGTTCATACAGAATTAGGATATCTTCAATGAAGCATGCAAAGAAATTGTACAAAGCCTGCATAAAACCCTTCATCAGTGTAATCAGTCTACATTTAATACTTCGTAGTTAGTTATAATGCTTCTGCATGTGGCGCTGTTGCGGTTATTGACGAAGACGATAATGCTATTAACCCGTCACAGGGAATATCTTCCCCTCCGTCAACTCTGATCTACAGTAATATACGAAGGTGTCTACTGTTCGTCTCAGCTAGAATAGGAGAGAGTGGTACAGTAAGGGACAGTAATGAAGGGATTGCTGCTTACTCTTGCATAACTGTAGAACTCTGTCAAATATGATGCGGGACCTCGCATAGAGTCAGACGACTGCAGGATGGGCAAAGTACTGTAACTAAATTCATTACAATATGTCATCTTGAATTGTTCACTCTGAATATGTGATCAGAGAAGGGTAATATACTGCAACTAAATAAACTTCTATAGTTTTTTGTCTTTCTCCACCGCGCGGTACTACGGCAAAGTATTGGAATAAATAATGCAGTAACTATCAATATGAAGCAATGCATTGTTAAATAATGAGCTGGGCATGAGGTATTTTTCCATGCCTACTGTCTGATGACGGTCCTTGTCTAATTCATGTAAATTAAATTATCCATAATTAATTATCGCACTGCATGATAATATTTCGGGTGAGTGATTTTGAGCTGATTAAGAATTTATTTTCTAAAACGATAAATTGAGAAGATAACTTTTGGTTAGACTTGAACCAGTTTCAACATCAAAGGACGAGGGGAAAAATTAATTTTGATTTTCTGGATAATTCAATTTTCAGATCACTGTTTCGGCAAATTAAAAAATATCTTCGGGGTATTTTCTGATTAACCATTCGTTTCATTTTCACACAAATTTCAGCATCAAACTATTATCGAGCAGATGTACTAGACATACCAACGAAATTGTTGGTTTGTTCATTCAAAAATTCTTTATAAACTATTAACGAGCAATGAATAAATGCAATTATTCTAAAGGCGACTGATGACAACTAGGATCAGAGGCAACTAATATTCTGATTATGAATATTTTGGTAAAAAAGATTCACAAATTCTGTTGTACAAAGGCCCTGCGCTGAATTAGAGCTGACCAAAGTTTGGAAAATATGTTCGTCACAGGATCCATATCCGTTGAGTTTCATTTCTCAAAAATTAACTGATATTGGAGTTTTCCTGCTTACGCGTTTGTTAAAGCTGATCAGACGTGTTTATTTACATTTACTTCCTTTATTTCATTCTGCACTCTCAGATTCAGGTCTATAAATTACACTACCCTTTTTTGCAATTGGAATTGTTGTGCTGCAACATCACCATGTTTTGGGCAATTATATCTTCTCAGCTTATGCATGAAACTCATACGAGTTCATCCAAGACATCAACTAAGCGTTTGCCAGCGTTTATTTTCCGATGCTGACAATTGTTGTCATCTGTCAAGTGTACTGGAATATTGTTTAGGAAAATAACTGTATTCGAATAAACCACATTCCACTTTGCTTATTCTGCGTTTTAACGAACGGCTGCGTAAGAAACTTTCATTTGTTATCCCTGAAACGGAAATATCATTTTGTTATCTTAATGACATGGTTTTCTCGAAGAAAATAAACTGTTGAAAAAAAATGAACATGGAGAGTTCGTAGCATCGAATTCAAAAAATGCGTTTATGAATACCATGAATACATTTATATCCCAATCAGAAATAGAGCATTGAATACCAAAGGACGATCCATTCATTCACTCACGGGTCTGCAGGATTGAGGGTTTAGGCTGCAATGACGAAGTTCTACTCTCAACAGGTCTACGGGTTGAGGGATTTATGGATCTACGATGATAATGAGGATGTTCACAATAAGAACCAGGTCTGATACAGCTAGTAACTATTTTCCGATCATGCCTCGCTAACAGAAAGAAATATATATTTATCCAATGTCTACCGTCATGACCTTATTCACATATCCAAGAAATTTAGCTTTAGTGGTGAGACAATGAAACTTAAACAAGTTTTTCTGTCTTTGAGTATTGTAATGACATTTTTTACACAATGGTGTCGACATATGTTACTTGTGATGTCGTTCATCGTGCATTTAGAGTTGTCAGTTATTCATAGACACAAATTGTAGAGTATTAATCATTAGCTTTATTGTATAATTCATTGACTTCATGTAGTTCATGCGTTATATGTTATTGTATTCCATTTAGAAAGTCAGCAGGCCAACTCTAACTTCGTCTCGTCAATATTGCATAAATGAGCTTTCAGTTTAAATTTCGAATACCATACCAACAATTGGAGTCGCGGTCCATAGCAGACGCACGGTCATGAGTTTAAAACAACATCGATAAATCTATCGATGCTTAGACAATAAGGATATTTTTCGTTCATGGCAATTGATTGTTTGTGCGATACGATGAGACAATGCAATATTGTCAAGGGATATTTTGGGATGCAATATTGTCACGGGAATGTTGTCGTAGAAATAAATCTGATGACGGAGATATCTGTCGAATAATGTGGCAGAAACGATTCGATGTTTAAGATGAAATTAATATGCACAATCGAATAAATGGACCACAAATAAATACCACAGATTACTTATATTGTTTGCGGTTATATACAATTTCTTTAAAAGAGGTCACTTATATCGATCACGTCAGCAAATAATACGAACCTGCAGACAATAATGAATTCCACTGTGATAGTAACAAACATTACAGTCGATGTGGTAATTCATGATGAAGCTCAATACAAGCTACATAAATTTATTCTATACAGTTAGGATCCTTGCCAATGTTTAC
>SDVV010015719.1:0-14451 GCA_016164225.1 Gammarus roeselii | reverse complement strand
CTCGACATCTAACTAAATTGACAAGTAACTAACTTAACACCTAACTAACTCGTCATTTGACTAACTCGACACCAAACTATCTCGACACCTAAATAACTAAATGCGGAGCCAACTCGACACCTAACTAACTCGACACCTAACTACTTGCCACCTAACTAACTCACCACCTAACCAACTCGACACCTAACAAACTCGACACCTTACTAACTGGACACCAAACTAACTCGACACCTAACTCAACGACAAATAACTAACTTTACACATAACTAATTTACCACCTAACAAACTTGCCCCCTAACTAACTCGAGACCTAACGAACTCGACACCTAACTTACTTGACGAGTAGATAAGTCGACACCTAACTAACTCGACACCTAACTAACTTGCCACCTTACTAACTCAACACCTAACCAACTCGACACCTAACTAATTCAGTATTCTACTAGCTCGACATTCAACTAATTTGATTCCTAACTTACTTGACACCTAACTAACTTGACACCTAACTAACTCGACATTTAACTAACTCGACATCTAGCTTACTCGACATCTAGCTTACTCGACATCTAACTAACTCAACATCCACTTAACAAGACAAGTCACTAACTTGACAAGTGGCTAACCCGACACGTAGTTAACTCGACACATAACTAGCTCGACACATACTGTACTTAACTCGCCACCTAACGAACTCGACATTAAACTAACATGACACCTATCCTACCCAACATCTAACTAACTTGACAAGTTACTAAATCGAAACCTAACTAACTCGACACCTAACTAACACGACACCTAACTATCTAGACAACTAACTACCTCGACACCTAACTAACTCGACATTCGAGTACCTTGACATTCAACTAACTTGACACCTAACTAATTTGACACCTTAATAACTCGACATACTATCTAACTTGACAAGTAACTAAATCGACACCCAACTAACTTGACACCTAACTAACTCGTCACCTAACTGGGTCCACACCTAACTAAGTCGACACCTAACTAATTCGTCACTTAACTAACTCGACACCTAACCAACTCGACATCTAACTAACTTGACACCTAACTAACTTGACACTTAACTAACTTGCAATTTAACTAACGCGATATTTAACTCTATTGAACCCCAACTAACTCGCACCCTAACTAACTCGACATTTAACTAACTCGAAATTTATCTAACCTGACACCTAACTACCCGACACCAAACCAACTCGACATTCAAATAACTTCACACCTAACAAATTCGACACCAAACTAACTTGACAAGTTACTAAATTGACCCCTAACTAACTCGACAACTAACTACTTCGACACCTAACTAAATTTACACCTAACCATCTCGACACCTAACTAACTCGACACCTAACTAACTCGACACCTAACTTACTCGACACCTATCTAACTCGGCACCTAACCAACTTGATAAGCAACTAAATCGATACCCAACAAACTCGACACCTAACTAACTCGACATCTAACAAACCCGCAACCTAACTTATTTGACACGTAACTAACTCGACACCTAACTAACTCGACACCTTACTATATCGACACCTAACTAGCTTGACATACAACTAGCTCAACATCTAACTGACTCGACATTTAACTAACTCTACATTCAACTAACTTGATACCTAACTAACATAACACCTAACTGACTCGACGCCAATCTAACTTGACAGGTAACAAAATCGACATCTAACTAACTCGACACCTAACCAACTCGACATCTAACTAACTCAACACCTAACTAACTTGACAAGTAACTAACTTGACAAGTAACTAACTCGACACGTAGCTAACCCGACACATAATAGCTCGACACAGAACAAACTCGACACATAACCAGCTCGACACAGACTTAACTCGTCACCTAACTTATTCGACATTTAAATAACTTGAAACCTATCGACACCTAACTAACTTGACAAGTAACGAAATCTACAACTAACTAATTCGACACCTAACTAATTCGACACCTTACTAATTCGACTACTAGCAAACTCAACACCAAACTAACTCGACATTTACCTAACTCAACATTTAACTAACTCGACACCTAACTAACTCGACACCTAACTAACTCGACACTTTACTAACTCGACGCCTAACTATCTCGACACCTAACTAAATCGACAACTAACTAACTCGGCACTGAACTATCTTGTTACGCAACCAACTCGATTCTTAACTAAATCGACATCTAACTAACTCAAAACCTGTGTACCTCGATATTTAACTATCTCGACATCTAACTAACTCGACATCTAAGTAACTCGACATCTAACGAACCCGAAGCTTAACTAACTTGAAAAGTAACTAAGTCGACACATAACTAATTCGACACCTAACTAACTCGACACCTAACTAACTCGACACCTAACAAACTCGACAACTAACTAACTCGACCCCTAACTAACTCGAAATTTACCTAACTCGACATTTAACTAACTCGACACCTAACTAACTCAACATTTAACTAACACGACATTTAACTAACTCGACACCTAAGTAACTCGACACCTAACAATTTCGACACCTAACTAGCTTGACAAGTGACTAAATCGACACCCAACTAACTCGACATATAACTAACCCGAAACCTAACTAACTTGACACCTTACAACTCGAAACCTAGCTAACTCGACACCTAGCAAACACGACACCTAACTAACTCGACATTCAAGTAACTTGACATTCAACTTAAATGACACCTAACTAATTTGACACCTAACTAACTCGACACCTATCTAACTTGACAAGTAAATAAATCGACACCCAACTAACTTGACACCTAACTCACTCGACACCTAATTAAGTCCGCACCTAACTATGTCGACACCTAACCTACTCGCCACCTCACTTACTCGACATTTAACTAACTTGACGCCGAACTGACGTGACACTTAAGTAACTCGAAATTTACCTAACTCGACATTTAACTTACTTTACCCCTAACTAACTCGACACCAAACTATTTCGACATTTAACTAACTCAACATTTAACTAACTTGACAACTAACTAGCTTGACACCTAAATAACTCGACACCTAACTAACTGGTTGCGGAGCCAACTTGACACCTAACTAACACGACACCTAACTACTCGCCACCTAACTAACTCGCCACCTAACTTACTCGAAACCTAACAAACTTGACACCTAAACAACTGGACACCTAACTAACTGGACACCAAACTAACTCGACACCTAACTCAATGACAGGTAAATAACTTGACACATGACTAATTCACCACCTGTCTAACTTGCCTCCTAACTAACTCGACACCTAACTTACTCGACACCTAACTTACTTGACATTTAACTTACACGACACCTAACTAACTCGACACCTAACTAACTTTACAAGTAACAAAATCGACACCCCACTAACTCGACACCCAACTAAATCGGAATCTAACAAACCCAAAACCTAACTAACTTGCCACCTAACTAACTCAACACCTAACTAACTCGACACCTAACTAATTCGACATTCAACAAACTCGACATTCAATTAATTTGATTCCTAACTAACTCGACACCTAACTAATTCGGCACTTGACTAACTTGTTACGAAACCTAACCTAACCTAACTCGACACATAACTAGCTTGACACATAAATATCTCGACGCATAACTAACTCGACACATACTTAACTCGCCTCCTAGCTAACTCGACATTTAATTAACTTGACACCTAACTAACTCGACACCTAACAACTTCTCTACCTAACTAGCTTGACAAGTAACTAAATCGACACCCTACTAACTCGATACCCAACCAACTCGACATCTAACTAACCCGAAACGTAAATAACTTGACACCTAACAACTCGACACCTAACTAACCCGACATTTATCTAACTCGACATTTAACCAGCTCGACACCCAACTTACTCGACATTTAACTTAATTGACATTTAACTAACTTGACACCTAACTAACTCGACACCTAACAACTCCGACACCTAACTTGCTTGATAATTAACTAAATCAACACCCAACTAACTCGACACCCAACTAACTCGGCATCTGAATAATCCGGAACCTAACTAACTTGACATCTAACAACTCGGCACCTAACTAACTCGACATTTACCCATCTCGACATTTAACTTGCTCGACATCTAACTAACTCGACATTCAAGTAACTTGACATTCAACTAACTTGACATCTAAACAATTTGACAACTAATTAATTTGACACCTAACTACCTCGAAACCTATCTAACTCGACATTTAACTAATTTGACACCTTAATAACTTGACATTTAACCATCTCAAAATTCAACTAACTCGACATTTTACTTACTTGACCCCTAACTAACTCGACACATAACTAATTCGACACCTAACTTACTCGACACCTAACTATTTCGACACCTAAGAAACTCGACACCTAACTAACTGGAAACCAAACTAACTCGACACCTAACTCACTTGACACATAACTAACTTGACACATAACTATTTTGCCACCTAACTAACTCGCCCCCTAACTAACTCGACACCTGACAAATTTGACATTTACCGAACTCGACACCTAACTAATTTGACATTCAACTAACTCGACATTCAACTAACTTGACACTAACTAACTTGACACCTAACTAACTCGAAACCTACCTAACTTGACAAGTCATTGAATCGATTCCCAACTAACTCGACACCTACCTAACTTGACAAGTAACGATATCGACCACTAACTAACCTGACACCTAACTAACTCGACACCTAGCTAACTTGACAAGTAACCAAATCGACACCCAACTAACTCGACACCTAACAAAGTCGACACCTAACTATGTCAACATCTTTTTAACTCGACACCGATCTAACTCGACATTTAACTAACTTGACACCTATCTAACTTGACACCTAACTATCTCGACTACTAACTAGCATGACAAGTAACTAAATCGACTACTAACTAACTCGACACCTAAATAACTCGACACCTAACTAACTCGACACCTAACTAATCCGACACCAAACTAACTCGATATTGAACTAACTAGACATTTAACTAACTCAACACCTAACAAACTCGAAACTTATCTAAATCGACACCTAACTAACTGGACAAGTAACTTAATCGACACCTAACTAACTCGACACTCAACTAACTCGACATCTAACTAACTCAACACCCAACTAAATCTTTATCTAACTAACTCGCCGCCTAACTAACTCAACATCGACCAAACTCGACACCTAATTAACTCGACACCTAACTAACTTGACAAGTAACTAAGTCGACATCTAACTAACACGACACTCAAATAACTCCACACCCGACTAACTCGACATCCAACAAACTTGACACCCGACTATATCGACACATAATTCGCACATAACTCGACACCTAACCAACTTAATACGTGACCAATTCGACATATAACTAACTTTTAACTAACACTTCATCTAATCATGTTGACACCTAGCTTATTCGACACCTAACTAACTTGGCACCTAATTATTTCGACACCTATTTACCTCGACACCTAACTAACTTGACACCTAACTAACCTGACACCTAACTACCTTGACACCTAACTAACTTGACATCATCTCGACACCTAACTCTCTCGACACCTAAATAAATGGTTGCGTAGCCTACTCGACACCTAACAAACTCGACACTTGAATAACTCGAAACCTAACTAACTCGACACCTAACTAACTTGACACCTAACTAACTCGCCATCTAACTAACTCGGCACTCAACTAACTTGTTACGCAACCAGCTCAATTCCTAACTAAGTCGAAATCTAAGTAACTCGAAACCTACGTACCACGATATTTACCTAACTCGACATCTAACTAACTCGACGTCTAACTAACTCGACATATAACTATTTTGACATCCAACTAACTTGACATCTAACTAACTCGATACATAACTAGCTCGACACATAACTAATTCGACCTATAACTATCTCGACACATGCTTAACTCGGCACCTAACTAACTCGAAATTTAACTATCTTGACACCTAACTAACTCGACACCTAAGTAACTTGACAAGTAAATAAGTCGACATCTATCTAATACGACACCCAACTAACTCGACACCCGATTAACTCGACACCCAACTAACTCGACACCTTACTAACTCGACACAAATCTCACACATAACTCGACACCTAACTAACTTGATAAGTGACCAATTCGACATATAACTAACTTTTAACTAACAAATCATCTAGATATCTTGACAACTGCCATATTCGACACCTAACTAACTAGGCACCTAATTAATTTCACACCTGTTTACCTCGACACCCAACTAACATGACACCTAACAAACATGACACCTAACTAACTTGACACCTAACTAACATGACTCCTAACTACCTAGACACCTAACTAACTTGACACTACCTCGACACCTAATTCTCTCGACACCTAAATAACTGGTAGGATAGCTTACTCGACACCTAACAAACGCGATACCTAACTAACTCGACGCCTAACTAACTCAACACCTACCTAACTTGACATGTAACTAAATCGACCCCTTACTAACTTGACCCCTTACTAACTCGTCACCTAGCTAACTTGACATGTAACCAAATCGACACTCAACTAACTCGACAGCTAACAAAGTCGACACTTAACAAAGTCAACACCTATTTAACTCGACAACTAACTAACTAGTCACCTAAATAACTCGAAACCTAACTAACTCGACACCTAACTAATCCGACACCAAACTAACTCGATATAGAACTAACTCGACATTTAACTAACTCGACACCTAACTAACTCGAAACCTATCTAACTCGACACCTTCCTAACTTAACAAGTATATTAATCGACACCTAACTAACTCGACACTTAACTAACTAGACATCTAACTAACTCAACACCCAACTAAATCTTCACATAACTGACTCGCCGCCTTACTAACTCAACATTGACCTAACTCGACACCTAATTAACTCGACACCTAACTAACTTGACAAGTATCTAAGTCAAAATATAACTAACACGACACCCAACTAACTCAACACCTTACTACTTGGACACATACTTCGCAAATAACTCAACACCTAACCAACTTAATACGTAGCCAATTCGACATATAACTTTTTTTTAACTAACAAATTATTCAAACATCTTGACACCTAGCTTATTCGACACCTAACTAACTTGGCACCTTATTATTTCGACACCTATTTACCTCGACATCTAACTAACTTTACACCTAACTAACTTTAAAACTAACTAACTTGACACTCAACTACCTTGACACCTAACTAACTTGACACCACCCCGACACCTAACTCTCCCGACATCTATTTAACTGGTTGCGTAGCCTACTCGACACCTAACAAAGTCGACAGCTAACAAACTCAACATCTAACTAACTCGACACCTAACCAACTCGGCACTCAACTAACTTGTGACGTAACCAACTCGATTCTTAACTAAGTCAACATCTAACGCACTCGGAATCACGTACATCGATATTTACCCAACTCGACATCTAACTAACTCGTCAGTTAACTAACTCGACATCTAACTATTTCGACTTTTAACTAACTCGACATCTGACTGACTCGACACATAACTAGCTCGACACATAACTAATTCGACTTATAACTTTCTCGACACATGCTTAACTAACTTGACACTTAACTAACAAGAAGTTTTACTAACTCGACATTTAACTTACTTGACACCTAACTAACTCGCCACTTAACAAACTCGACACCTAACTAACTCGACATTTAACTAACTTGACACCTAAATAACTCAATGACAAACAAACTTGACAAGTAACTAAATCGACCCCTGACTAACTCGACACCTAACTTATTCGACACCTAACTAAATCGATACCGAAATGACTCAACACCTATCTAACTCGACACCTAACTAACTCAACACCTACCTAACTCGACATTTAACTAACTTGACACCTAACAAACTCGACACCTAACTAACTGCTCAGCTAACTAACTTGACACCATAATAACTTGACAAGTATTCAAATCGACATCTAACTAACTCAACAGTTAACAAACTCGACATCTAAAAAACTCGACACCTAACTAACTCGACATTTACCTAACTCAACACCTAACTAATTTCGAGACCTAACTAACTGGACAAGTAACTAAATCGAGACCTAACTAACTCGACACCTAACTAACTGGCCACCTAACTAACTCGACAGTCAACTAACTCGATAATTAACTAACTCGACACCTAACTAACTCGACTCCTAACTACTTCGATACGTAAATAACTGGACAAGTAACTAAATCGATACCCAACTAACTCGACACCCAACTAGATCGACATCTAACTAACCCGAAATCTAACTAGCTCAAAACCTAACAACATGCCACCTAACTAACTCAACACCTTAAATAACACGACACCTAACTAACTCGACATTCAACTGACTCGACACCTTACTAACTCGACATCTAACAAACTCGACACCTATCTAACTTGACACGTATCTAAATCGATACCCATCTAACTCGACACCTAACTAACTCGACACCTAACTAACTTGACTAGTAATTAAATCGATACCCAACTAACTCGTCACCCAACAAAATCGAAATCTAACTAACTCGACACCTAACTAACTCTACGCTTAACTAACTCGACACCTAAGTACCTTGGCACCTGAGTAACTCGACCCCTAATAACTCGACACTAAACTAAATCGACACCCTAACAAATTCTAGAAGCTAACTGATTCAACACCTAACTAAGTGGACATCTAACTAAGTCGACACCTAACAAAATCGACATTTAAGTAACCTGACGCTTAACTAACTTGACTCCTAACTAACTCGACAACTAAATAACTTGACATGTAACAAAATCGACACCTAACTAACTCGACACTTAACTAATTCGACACCTATCTATTTCGACACCCAACTAACTCGTCACCTAACTAACTCGCCACATAACTAACTCGACGTTTACATAAATTGACACCTAATTAATTGGACACTGATTATCTTGACAAGAAACTAAATCGACATCTAACTAACACTACACCCAACTGAATCGACACCTAACTAACTCAACACCTCACTAACTTACCACATAACTAACTCGACACCTAATTAACTCGACATCTAACTAACTCGACACCTAACTAACTCGACAACTAACTAAATCGACACCTAACTAACACGAAAAGTAACTAAATCAACACCTAACTAACTCGACACCTAACTAACTCAACTTTTACCTAACTTGAAACCTAACTAACTCGACACCCAACCAACTTGACATTTAACTAACTCGGCACCTATCTAACTTGACACCTAACTAACTTGACAAGTAACTAAATCGACACCTAACTAAATCGACATCTAACTAACTCGACACCTATTTAACTTGACACCTAACTAACTCGACAACTGACTAACTCGACACCTAACAAACTTGATATTTACCTCACTCGACATTTAGCAAATTCGACACCTAACTAACTCGTGACCTAACTAACATGACAAGTAACTAAATCAACACCTAACTAAACCAACACCTTACTAACTTGACACATAACTAACTCGACATTTAACAAACTCGACATTTCAATAACACACACCTAATCAACTCGACACATAACTAACTCTACATTTAACTAACTTGATACCTGACTTACTCGACGCCTAACTACCTTGACCAGTAACTAAATCTACACCTAAATGAATCGTCACCTAACTAACTCGACTCCTATCCAACTCGACATTTAACTTATACGACATTCAACTAACTCGACACCTAACTACCTCGACACCTAACACACTGGACACTTAACTAATTCGACATTCACCTAACTCGACATTTAACTAACTCAATACCTAACTAACTCGACATTTGACTAAATTGACATCAAACTAGCTCGACACCTAACTAAATTGACAAGTAACTGAATCGACACCAAACTAACTTAACACCTATCGAAGTCGACACCTAACAAACTCGACACCTAACTAACTTGACACATAACTACCTCGACAACTAACCAACTCGACACCTAACTAACTTGACATTTATCTAACTCGACACTTAACTATTTTGACTCCTAACTAAGTCGACAACCAACAACTTCGACACATAACTAGCTTGA
Organism: Gammarus roeselii; assembly: GCA_016164225.1. Lineage (NCBI taxonomy): Eukaryota > Metazoa > Arthropoda > Malacostraca > Amphipoda > Gammaridae > Gammarus > Gammarus roeselii. The sequence goes on along the minus strand of SDVV010015719.1, from coordinate 4,323 downwards.
CAAGTAACTAAATCGACGCCCAACTAACACGACATCCAACATAGTCCACATCTATTTAACCCGAAACCAAACTAACTTGACACCTAACAACTCGACACCTAACTAACTTGACAACTAACAACCTCGATATTTACCTAAACTGACACCTAACTAACTTGACACTTAACCAACAAGGAATTTTACTAACTCGACATTTAATTTTCTTGACACCGAACTAACTCGCCACCTAATTAACAAGACACCTAACTAACTCGACGTTTATCCAACTTGACATCTAACCAATTCGACTCCTAACTAACTCGACACCTAAATAACTTGACATCTAACTAACTCGTCGCCTAACTAATTCGACAAATAAATAACTCGACACCTTTCAAGCTCGAAACCTAACTAACTCGACATTTAACTAACCTGACACCTAACTAACTCAACACCTAACTAACATGACAAGTAACTAACTCAACACCTAACTAAATCGTTATTTAACCAACTCGACACACGAACTATTTCGACTCCAAACTATCTCGACACCTAACTAATTGGTTGCGGAGTAAACTCGACACCTAACTAACTCGACACCTATCTAACTCAACACCTAACTACCTTGACAAGTAATTAAATCGATACCCAACTAACTCGACACCTAACTAACTCGACATCTAACCAACCCAAAACCTAAGTAACTTGAAACATAACTAACTCGACACCTAATTAACTCAACACCTAACTATATCGACACCTAACTAACTCGACACCTACCTAACTCGACACCTAATTAACTCGACACCTAACTAACTTGAAAAGTAACTAAGTCGACATCTAACAAACACGACACCCAACTAACTTGACACCCGACTAACTCGACACCCAACTAACTCGACACCTTACTAACTCGACACATAACTCGCATATAAATCGACACCTAACCAATTTAATACCTGACCAATTCGACATATAACTAACTTCTACCTAACAAATTATCAATGTATCTTGACACCAAGCTTATTCGACACCTAACTAACTCGAAACCTAATTACTTCGACACCTATGTACCTCAACACCTAACTTACTTGACACCTAACTAACTTGTCACCTAACTGCCTTGACACCTAACTAACTTGACACCAATTCGACACCTAACTCTCTCGACACCTAAATAACTGGTTGGGTAGCCAACTCAACACCTACTAAACTCGACACCTAACTAACTCGACACTTAACTAACTCGACACCTAACTACCTCGGCACTTAACAAACTTGTGACCCAACCATCTCGATTCTTAACTAAATCGACATATATCTAACTCAAAACCTACGTCCTTCGATATTTCACCTTACTCGACATCTAACTAACTCTATATCTAACTAACTCGACATCTAACTAACTTGATATCTAACTAACTTAACGTCTAACCAACTCGACATCTAACTAACTCGGCATCCAACTAACTCGATATCTAACTAACTCGACATCTAACTAACTCGACACATGACTAGCACGACACCTAACTAAATCGACACCTAACTAACTCTACACCTAACTAACTCGACACCTAACTAACTCGACACCTATTTAACTCGACAACTAACTAACTCGGCACCTAACTAACTCAACATTTAACTAACTCGCCATTTAACTAACTCGACATTCAACTAACTCGACATTTAACTAATTTTACACCTAACTAACTCGGCATCTAACGATTTTGACACCTCACTAGCTTGACAAGTAACTAAATCGACGCCCAACTAACTCGACATTCAACAAACTCGACATCTAACTAACCCAAAACCTAACTAACTTGACACCTAACAACTCGACACCTAACAAACTCGACACATAACTAACTCGACACCTAACTAACTCGACACCTAACTAACTCGACATTCAATTAATTCGACACCCAACTAACAAACTAATCCCTTCGCTGCGGAATCAATCGTACGGAGACAGGCTTCGTGAACTCAATTTTTATTCGCTAGAGAAACGTCGAGTCAGAGGCGACATGATAGAAGTGTGGAAGATCACGAGGGAAAAGAAAAACGTCGACCAAGCGAGCCTTTTCACTCCAGATACCAACGACATCATGCGCAATTTCTTCACGTACAGAGTTGTCGAAGAATGAAACAAACTTCCAGCGGAGGTTGCAAACAGCAATACAATCGAAATGTTTAAGTCGCGGCTCGATAAGTTCTACATAAATCGCCGATAAATAGCTAAACAGCTCCATTTCCTGTTGTTATATAAAAAAAAATGGCACACGAAGCTCTCATAGATGTTCTACTCCAAAACTAATCCTCCTGCTTCCAAAAGGAAAATTAGTTCGGGCTAATTGGCCTCTTAGACGTTCTACTCCAGAACTAACACTCTTGCTAATAAAAGGCAACCTAGTTTGGGCCAATAGGCCTGTTGTTGTCATCCTACACTTGTAAACACTTGTATTCTTGACACCTAACTAACTCAACACCTTAAATAGCTCGACACCTAACCAACTCGACATTCAACTGAATCGACATTCAACTCACTTGATACCTAACTAGCTTGACACCTAACTAACTCGACATCTATCTAACTTGACAAGTAACTAAATCGATACCCAACTAACTTGACACATAACTAACTCGACACCAAACTAACTCGACATCTAACTATATCGACTTCTAACTAACTCGACATCTAACCAACTCGACATCTAATAAACTCGACACTGAACAAACTCGACACCTAACTACCTCGAGAACCTAATTGAGTCGACACCGAACTAAGTGGACACCAAACTAACTCGACAACTAACTAACTAGACATTTAAGTAACTCAACACCTAACCAATTTGACATTCAACTAACTCGACATTCAACTAACTTGACACCTAACTAACTTGACACCTAACTAACTCGAAACCTTCCTAACTTGACAAGTAATTGAATCGAAACCCAACTAACTCGACACCTACCTAACTTGACAAGTAACTAAATCGACCCCTAACTAACTTGACACCTAACTAACACGACACCTAGCTAACTTGACAAGTAACCAAATCGACACCACACTAACTCGACACCTAACAAAGTCGATACCTAACTAAAGCAACACCTAATTAACTCGACACCGATCTAACTCGACATTTAACTAATTTGACACCTAACTAACTTGACACCTAACTATCTCGACTACTAACTAGCATGACAAGTAACTAAATCGACTACTAACTAACTCGACACCTAAATAACTCGACACCTCACTAACTCGACACCTAACTAATCCGACACCAAACTAACTCGATATTGAACTAACTCGACATTTAACTAACTCGACCCCTAACAAACTCGAAACTTATCTAACTCGACACCTAACTAACTTGACAAGTAACTTAATCGACACCTAACTAACACGACACTTAACTAACTCGACATCTAACTAACTCAACACCCAACTAAATATACATCTGACTAACTCACCGCCTAACTAACTCAACATCGACCAAACTCGACACCTAATTAACTCGACACCTAACTAACTTGACAAGTAACTAAGTCGACATCTAACTAACACGACACTCAAATAACTCGACACCCGACTAACTCGACACCCAACAAACTCGACACCTGACTATATTGACACATAATTCGCACATAACTCGACACCTAACCAACTTAATACGTGACCAATTCGACGTATAACTAACTTTTAACTAACAATTCATCTAAGCATCTTGACACCTAGCTTATTCGACACTTAACTAACTTGGCACCTAATTACTTCGACACCTATTTACCTCGACACCTAACTAATTTGACACCTAACTAACTTGACACCTAACTACCTTGACACCTAACTAACTTGACATCACCTCGACACCTAACTCTCTCGACACCTAAATAACTGGTTGCGTAGCCCACTCGACACCTAACAAACTCGACACTTGAAGATCTCGAAACCTAACTAACTCGACACCTAACTAACTCGCCGCCTAACTAACTCGCCACCTACCTAACTCGGCACTCAACTAACTTGTTACGCAACCAGCTCGATTCTTAACTAAGTCGAAATCCAAGTAACTCGGAACCTACGTACCTCGATATTTACCTAACCCGACATCTATCTTACTCGACGTCTAACTAAATCGACATCTAACTATTTTGACATCTAGCTAACTTGACATCTAACTAACTCGACACATAACTAGCTCGACACCTAACTAATTCGACTTATAACTATCTCGACACATGCTTAACTCCGCACATAACTAACTCGACATTTAACTAATTTGACACCTAACTAACTCGACACCTAAGTAACTCGACACATAACTAACTCGAAAA
>SDVV010015718.1:0-14452 GCA_016164225.1 Gammarus roeselii | reverse complement strand
TTAGGCACCGTTCCCATGCTGTGTTAGGCACCGTTTTCAAGCGGTGTTAGGCGACGGTCGCATGCGGTGTTAGGTGCCATTCCCATGCGGTGTTAGGCGCCGTTCCCATGCGGTGTTAGGCACCGTTCCCAAGCGGTGTTAGGCACCGTTCTCATGCGGTGTTAGGTACCGCTCTTGTTCGGTGTTAGGCACCGTTCCCATGCAGTGTTAGGCACTGTTCCCATGCGCGGTTAGGCCCGTTCCCATTCGGTGTTAGGAACCGTCCCATGCAATGTTAGGCGCTGTTCCCATGCGGTGTTGGGCGCCGTTCCCATGCGGTGTTAGGCACCGTTCCCATACGGTGTTGGGCGCAGTTCCAATGCTGTGTTAGGCGCCGTTTCCATGCGGTGTTAGGCACCGTTCCCATTCGGTGTTAGGCACCGTTCCCATGCGGTGTTAGACGCCGTTCCCAAGCGGTGTTAGGCGCCAATCCCATGTTGTGTTGTGCGCCGTTCCCATGCATTGTTATGCCGTGTTCTCATGCGGTGTTAGGCGTCGTTCCCATGCGGTGTTAGGCACCGTTTCCATGCGGTGTTAGGCACTGTTTCCATGCGGTGTTAGACGCCGTTCCCATGCAGTGTTGGGCGCTGTTCCCATGCGGTGTTTGGGACCGTTCCCATGCGGTGTTAGACAACGATCCCATGCAATGTCAGGCACCGTTCCAATGCAGTGTTTGACGCCGTTCCCATGCGGTGTTAGGCGCCACGCCCATGCGGTGATAGGCACCGTTCCTATGCGATCTTTGGCGCCGTTCCCATGCAGTGTTAGGCACCGTACCCATGCTGTGTTAGGCACCGTTTTCAAGCGGTGTTAGGCGACGGTCGCATGCGGTGTTAGGTGCCATTCCCATGCGGTGTTAGGCACCGTTTCCATGCGGTGTTAGGCACTGTTTCCATGCGGTGTTAGACGCCGTTCCCATGCAGTGTTGGGCGCTGTTCCCATGCGGTGTTTGGGACCGTTCCCATGCGGTGTTAGGCACCGTTCCCAAGCGGTGTTAGGCACCGTTCTCATGCGGTGTTAGGTACCGCTCTTGTGCGGTGTTAGGCACCGTTCCCATGCAGTGTTAGGCACTGTTCCCATGCGGTGTTAGGCCCGTTCCCTTTCGGTGTTAGGCACCGTTCCCATACGGTGTTAGGTGCCGTTCCCATGCGGTTGTAAGCGCTGTTCCCATGCGGTGTTAGCCACCGTTCCCAGTCGGTGTTAGGCGCCGTTAACATGCGGTGTTAGACGCTGTTCCCATGCGGTGTTGAGCGCCGTTCCCATGCGGTGTTTGGCACCGTTCCCATCCGGTGTTAGACGCCGTTCCCATGCAATATCAGGCGTTGTTTCCATGCAGTGTTAGGCGCCGTTCCCATGCGGTGTTAGGCGCCACGCCCATGCAATGTCAGGCGTTGTTCCCATGCAGTGTTAGGCGCCACGCCCATGCGGTGATAGGCGCCGTTCCCATGCGGTCATAGGTGCTGCTCCCATGCGGTCTTAGGCACCGTTCCCATGCTGTGTTTGGCACCGTTTCTAAGCGGTGTTAGGCGTCATTTCCATTCGTTGTTAGGCACTGTTCTCATGCGGCGTTAGGCGTCGTTCCCATGCGGTGTTAGGCGCCGTTCCCATGCAGTGTTAGGCACCGTTCCCATGCGGTGTCGGCACCGTTCTCATGCGGTGTTAGGCCCGTTCCCATTCAGGGTTAGGCACCGTTCCCATACGGTGTTAGGCGCCGTTCCCATGCGGTGTTAGGCACCGTTCGATATCATTTGTCCACTCATTTGTCCACTCAAAATCAATGTTCATTCGCAATACACCGATCACAGAGGCCCGCTGCGGCTGGTGTCATCACTGCAACTTATATATTCAGCTAATAAAAACGCGTTCAAAAGATACTCTTTAAAAAATATGTGCCTGAGGTTCTTATTTTCTTTAGCAAGTAAGGTTATGACAGAAAATGTTAAAGGGTAATGAAAAAGTTGTACCAATATAACACATTATATTCTGAAAATATTTTCATCGGTCGATGCAATAGCTCTAGATCCACCATTAAATTGCTTGCCATTAATCGTTAGATGCAATAGCTTTAGATCTACCAATATACTGCTTGCCAGCAATCGTTGGATGCAATAGCTCTAGATCCAAAATTAAACAGCTTGCCATTGAAAATTATTAACATTGAGTGACATCAAGATTTTCTGAGCACACAAAATTATCCGATGCTCACAGTGAGGATACATTAAGAAATCGGAGTGATAAACATTTAACTTGTGCATGTTTCACCCATTGCTCACATTTTTTCTCATTGCTTACACTTTCTCCCATCGCTTACAATTTTTTTTATCGCTAATTAAAGAATAGCGAGCAGTGGGTTTCTAGGCCTATGGGAGGCTTCTTCGGGTCGGGGTCTAAGAGTTCGTGCTAAAAAGGCCTAATGCTGGGCCAAGGGAAGCTCATCAATGTCATAACAAAGACGAAATGCTACGGAGATCAAGAAGCCAAGGAGAGGATCCCCATGGGAAAAGTCTACACATGAAGCCGATAACCATAACTATAAGTCAAGAAAGAAGTCACGGTGGGCAAAATTAGTCTGGAAACAATACTAGACCAATTACCACGACGGCTCCGTTGGAACTCTGTAACCACCAAACTCACACACCTATCCGTTCCTGGTTTTCAGAATTCCAGTTTGCCGAATCAATTCTCGCAGAAGTTGATGAAACTTACACATTCAAATGGTGTTACAGATTGCTTGGAATTATATATGACTGGAATGTGATGAAGCTAAAGATAATCAACATCATAACATAATATTGGATGGAAGTATACATCAGGCGATTGTCTCTTATAATGGCGTTATAGAAGTGTTTCACACCTTCACATCAACGTGTATAACAATATATGTATATTGAACGTACAAATGGCACGGTCATATCATCGCAAATGCATTTTGACAGCTCGGCATGGACAGCAAAATTGAACGCCTTCGCCTGCCGCCTCTAGATAACCTCATCCAGAAAGGGACCAGCTGCAGAAAATCCTCGGAGTTTCGATGTCAGGTTGGGACTGATGCCAGGGTGGAGCCGATAGCAGGGTGGGATCAATAGCAGGGTGGGTCCGATAGCAGGACGGGATCGATGGCAGGGTGGGACCGAGAGCAGGGTGGGACCGATGGCAGGGTGGGACCAATGGCAGGGTGGGACCGATAGCAGGATGGCACCGATGGCAGGATGGGACCGATGGCAGGGTGGGACCAATAGCAGGGTGGGACCAATGGCAGGGTGGGGCCGATTAACTTGAATCGAGGTCCTCAAAAGTAGATTGTATTGGAATTTTAGTGCCACGAGTGTTCTGATGAGCGCGAGCTCCTGACTTCTTGTTTACAACTGGCCACTTGATTTAATGTTTGTTATTTCGAATATAAGTTGGAATTTCCAGTGTTTTGGGGAGTAACATAGCCTTGCAAACTTTGGGGTTACAAGCATGCGTGATGTTCTCGGCCTATGACCTAGCCCCCCAACGCTCGGCTCATGACCTAACCCCTCAACGCCCGGCTCATGATCTAGCCCCCCAACGCTCGGCTCATGACCTAACCCCCCAACGCTCGGCTCATGACCCAACTCTCCAACGCTCGGCTCATGACCTAACTCCCGAACGCTCGGCTCATGAACTAACTCCCCAGCGCTACCTGCCGTTTTTCAGGACTACCGCTGCTGACTTAACGTTGGAACGCGCACCAATATCATGGATCATCGGCCATCGCCGAGGAGTGCGAGGGCGATCAAAATTGGCTCTAAGCGAACTTTGTTTGGACTTGAGACGAACGTTTGAGACAAAACTCGTAGGTTTTGGTAATAATTGTAAACGAACTCTAGTCCCGTGCCTATAAGCACATAACAGCTTACTCAAAATAGCATTCATTACTTGGGACCGGCGACAATGAAGAAAGTCTCTGAATGACGCGAGACTGGTGAAGCTAAGTGTATCATCGGTTAGTTCAACTTTGGTGATTACTCGCCCTAACCTATTTGCGCGCCAGAATGTTGGTAGATTGTGTACAGTTTTAAGAATACAAAACAAACTCGAATATTGATTGAAAGATTAGATAATTTATAGGAAAAAATGAATTATCGGCAACGAATTACATTCCGCTGTTGGGCCTTTCTTCTCCAATTAATGTTCTGCATCCAACTTACTTCTCCAATTAAAGTTCTGTGTCCATTTTTTCAATTGAAGGCGTGTTTAGAAACGAATATGGTGATTTGACTCAAGAAGTCGAGGATTGTAACCATTTTGCAGTGTAAACACCATAATGCCGGCATTTTTAGTGGTAGAAGCACACAGTTTACCTGAACCGACCAGTCATTTTCACTTATTTCTAGATTAGATCAAATATTCCACCTGATCGTTAATTGGTCTATACGGCAACATTTCCTGTGTCGTCGATTGGACCACTGGACAGAGCTCTGGGAGGGCACTAATGCTGCTCTGGGAGGGCACTAATGGTGCTCTAGGAGGGCACTAATGCTGCTCTGGGAGGGCACTAATGATGTTCTGGTAGGGCACTAATGGTGCTCTGGAAGGGCACTAATTGTACTCTGGGAGGTCACTAATGGTGCTCTGGAGGGCACTAATGGTGTTCTAGGAGGGCACTAATGGTGTTCTGGTATGGCATTATTGGTGCTATGGGAGGGCACTAATGGTATTCCGCACGCTGGACGGCCCTTCACTGCTTTGTGTTGCCGTCACCTCTAGTGTTGTGGCTGACAGCATCCTCTTTAATGATATATGTTGAGAGAGGCTCAGCGGTGGAGGAACAGCGAGGCAAGAGCAACACAACCTCACGGGTCACTCTCCCTTTCGGAGGCTCTTGAGGAGATGGACCAGGTGAGGTGGCAAGGAGAGGTTGGAGTCCCTTGAAGAGATAGACCAGGTGAGGTGGCGAGGAGAGGTTGGAGTCCCTTAGGAGCGTGGACCATATGGGGTGGTGGGGGGAATTGGAGTTCCTGGAAAGGTGTTGTGAGGTGGGAGACCAGTAGGAACAGACGGAAGACCAGTAGGAGCAGATGAGAGACCAATAGGAGCAGGATTAACGAATTTATTGAAGCATATCCTCATGAGGTGAGACTGGGAGGTAGATCACTGAGGTGATGAGTACGGAAACATGGAGAGTGATTGAACTTGAAACAATGTGGCTTGGTATAAATCACTTCAGGAGTGCTAACCACATATGGAGAGTGTTACCATTAAAAATAAAGTCGTTTAGTGAACGAAGCACATGTGCTTGTGTTACCGCACAGCTCATGTGTTAACAAAGCACATGTACTTGTACGTCCGCAGAGCTCATGTGTTAACGAAGCACATGTACTTGTGCTTCCGCAGAGCTCATGTGTTAACGAAGCACATGTACTTGTTTTACAGAAGAGCCCATGTGTTAACGAAGCACATGTACTTGTGCCACAGCAGAGCACATGTGTTAACACAGCGCACGAACATGTGATTCGGTGGCCGTTGCCTGATGTTAACTTAAGGGTTCCGACGACAGTCGTGCAGATGTGCTCGTGCTTCATCGGTGTTCGGCGAGCAGTAGAGAAACTCTGCAACGTTCATCTCATTTGAATAAGAAAGTGTGAAACTTTAAGTATTTAATATTTTGGAAAAAGGGGAGCTTTGGGTTGCTCCGTCCAGATAATTCGAGATCTATCGAAAATCGCTGGCATTCAGAGCAGTCGGGTGTTGCTTGGAGTGGCACTGTGAGGTGGCACTCTTCTGTGGTGGCACTCTGTGTGGTAAGTGTGGTGGCACTCTGCATTGTGATTGGGGTGCCACTCTGCATGGTTAATGTGGTGGTACTCTGTTTGGTTATTATGGTGGAGCTCTGCAGGGTTATTGTGGCGAAAATCTGTGGTGACACTCTGCTTGGTTGCTGTGGTGGTACTCTGGTGTCACTTTGCATGATTATTGTGGTGGCAATCTGTGATAACTCTCTATGAAAGCATTTTGTGGTGGCACTATGTGGTGGCACACTTTGCATGGTTATTGTGGTGGCACTCTGTGATCGCACTCTGTGATGGCACTCTATGATGGCACTCTGTATGCTTATTGTGGGGGCACTCTGCAATAGCACTCTGTGATGACAGTCTCTGTGGTGGCACTCTGGGATGACACTCTGAATGGTTATTGTGGTGAAACTCTGTCATGACAGTCTGTGATGACACTCTGTGATGGCACTCTACATGGTTATTGTGGTAGCACTCTGTGATGACAGTCTGTTGTGGCACTCTGTGATGGCACTCTGCATGCTTATTGTAGTGGCACTCTGTGATTACAGTCTGTGGTGGCACTCTGTGATATCACTCTGTGATGACAATCTGTGGTGGTACTCTGTGATAGCAATCTGTGATGGCACTATGTGGTTTCACTCTGTAGTGGCACTCTGTAGGGGCACTCTGCACGGTTATATACATGAATACGATGTTTCTGTTAAGTCTTATCTCGAGGAAATGCTATCCAGGTGCTGAAAAAACATGCGAATAACATCAAACCTTGTTTGAAACGTCTAAAGCTGGTGAATAGGCAGTCGAGGCACTCTATTCGAGCCTGTTGAATATCGTTAGGTAGGCAGTCGAGACACTCTCTTAGAGTCTGTTGAATATCGTTAGGTAGGCAGCCGATACACTCTATTAGAGCCTGATGAATATTGTTAGGTAGGCAGCCGATACACTATTAGAGCCTGTTGAATATCGTTAGGTAGGCAGCCGAGACAATCTATTAGAGCCTGTTGAATATCGTTAGGTAAGCAGCCGATACACTCTATTCGAGCCTGTTGAATATCGTTAGGTAGGCAGCCGAGACACTCTTTTCGAGCCTGTTGAATATCGTTAGGTAGGCAGCCGAGACACTCTTTTCGAGCCTGTTGAATATCGTTAGGTAAGCAGCCGATACACACTTTTCGTGCCTATTGAATATCGTTAGGTAGGCAGCCGGGACACTTTAGATCCTGCTGAATACCGTTAGGTAGGCAGTCAAGACACTCTATTAGAGCCTGTTGAATATCGTTAGGTAGGTAGCCAAGACACTATTAGAGCCTGTTGAATATCGTTAGGTAGGCAGCCGAGACACTCATTTCGAACCTGTTGAATATCGTTAGGTAGGTAGCCGAGACACTATTAGAGCCTGTTGAATATCGTTAGGTAGGTAGCCGAGACACTATTAGAGCCTGTTGAATATCGTTAGGTAGGTAGCCGAGGCACTATTAGAGCCTGTTGAATATCGTTAGGTGGGTAGCCGAGACACTATTAGAGCCTGTTGAATATCGTTAGGTAGGTAGCCGAGACACTTCATTCTAGCCTGTTGAATCAAATACTGAAAAAGGATCAGGTACGGATACAAAAACATCAATTGTTCAGGGAGCAACAAAGAAGTGAAATGAGTTACAGTGTGACAAATATTAAAACTGTCAGTGACATAAATGGAAACGAGAGTATCTCCAAACTAAGCAGAAACGAGATAACTCTCCCAACTAAGCAGAAACGAGAGTATCTCACAACTAAGTAGAAACAAGAGTGTCTCCCAACTAAGCAGAAACGGGAGAACTCTCCCAACTAAGCAGAAACGAGAGTATCTCCCAACAGAACAGAAACGAGAGTATCTCCCAAAAAGCATAAACTAGCGTATCTCCCAACAAAGCAGAAACGAGAGCATCTCCAATTAAGCAGGAATGAGAGTATCTCCCAATAAGCAAAAACGGGAGTATTTCCCAACTAAGCAGAAAAATTTGTTCGCTGGAAAGCTGGGCAACTTTATCCCACAAATGATCACAAGCAGGAAAAATCCGAAAAATAATAAATAAGAACCAGCACAACGAAAATGGCAGCCACCGACCAGCCCAGAGCTGCAAGTCAATTCCATCAAACAACATTCGTGCTATGAATATACTTATTTTTCCCCATTGACGATTCATTTTTTTTCTATTGCAAATTTAGTTTATGGAAAGTGTAAAGCTATTGAAATCGTAGAGCAGTGTTCTGTAGCAGTGTTGATAACAAAATAAATAAAAGGTATCCCCATATAGTTAAAAATTGTGACAACAGCTCAATGATACATCAACGTAAATACCCCCCTTGAAGTGCAGGCTCCTCATATTGTATCAGTAATTTTTAACTTGATTCATGAAATGGCTTGTAACACACAAAAGTGGGTTTATGTGATACATTCAAGTGTGCCATCATTTCAAGTGTCTCATCAACACATTCAAGTGTGTCATCATTGCAAGTGTGTTGCATCAACACATTCAAGTGTGACATCATTTCAAATGTGTTTCATCAACACATATTTTGCTTGATATTTTCAAGCCCATCTGAGGAGGATCACCAGGGCTTTTATTTCTTTAAGGGTGAGTGGTCCTGTGACGGGTGAATTAACAGGATGAGTATTGGGGATTATTGTATCATCAGGAGAGATGACTAGACGATGAGCAGTACCATTTTGGAGTACCGTTATTTGTTCATGCATGATTCTGGGTGATGATGCGTAGGAAAGCCCGTGTTGGTCGCGATACCCTACGGAAGGTCCGTGCTGGGCACAATACTGTAAGGAAGGCCAGTGTTGGGCACGATACCTAAGGAAGGCCACTGTTGGGCACGATACTGTAAGAAAGGCCACTGTTGGGCACGATACTGTAAGGAAGGCCAGTGTTGGGCACGATACCTAAGGAAGGCCAGTGTAGGGCACGATACCGTACGGAAAACCTGTGTTGGGCACGATACTGCATCTAATTACAGTATCTAGATAGTCTCTAGATACAGTGTCTAGATACAGTATTTAGATACAGTCTCAGGATACAGTATCTAGGTACAGTAACAATATCTAGATATTTTATCTAGATACAGTAACTTGTCCCCCTGCCGACCGCGCCCTCTCTAATGGCAGTATGTATTAGGGGCACAGACAGGGTCGCCTCACGACAGGCGATAGAGGCCGAGACAGGGACTACCGAAGCTACCTCCCTGAAGGCGTACTGTAATGGCCTTAAGGTCGCTCACAATGAATTCGATAAATAAGAGAGAAATGATAACACGTCGAACTTTACATCTTGTGAATATATTGTAAAGAGCTAAAACACATTGATGTTGGAGAATAAATAACAGATAAGACGAGCACATTCAACTTTAAACAAACAGATTAATTTTTCAGCTTAAGGTAGACAGATTCTGTAGAGATAAAAAACAAATGAACATAAAAATATGCCGACATCAGAACATATCTGAATTTGATTGATACTCTTGTCTTGTACACAAAATATTTAACGGGACATTGACTTTACACCTACTTACGATACAAAAAAATGTACAGTTTTTATTAACAAATAATATACTGCACATCAATAGATGCCCACGGCAAATGTTGACTCGGCGTTGACCGGGTAAAGGTATTATGGTCATTTAAAAGGCCTATAGACCTATACCACGACGACAATGAGCCACAGCAGGCCTTTAAGTCTAAACCACGGCGACAATGAGCCACAACAGGTCTATAGGCCTATACCACGACGACAATGAGCCACAACAGGCATAGAGGCCTATACCACGACGACAATGAGTCACAACAGGCCTATAGAACTATACCACGATGGCAATGAGCCACAACAAGCCAATAGGCCTATACCACGACGACAAGGAGCCACAACAGGCCTATACCACGACGACAATGAACAACATGAGGCCTATAGGCCTATACCACGACGACAATGAGCCACAACAGGCTTATAGGCCTATACCACGGCGACAATGAGCTCCAACGGGCTACAGCCCTATACCACGACGACAATGAGTCACAACAGGCTTATAGGCCTATACCACGGCGACAATGAGCTCCAACGGGCCTACAGCCCTATACCACGACGACAATGAGCCACAACAGGCCTATATGCTTACACCACAACGACAATGAGCTCCAACGGGCCTACAGCCCTATACCACGACGACAATGAGCCATAACAGGCCTATATGCCTATACCACAACGACAATGAGCTACAACAGGCGTATAGGCCTATACCACGACTGTAAGGAAATGCAGATTTAAGATGATTGAAGGAGATAGGTATAGTGAAAGAGGAGGAGGGTCAAGGCGAATAGCAGGAGACAGGAAAGACATATTGGTTTATTATTGAATTGACTGCATGGGTAAGGACACTTCACTCTGGTTTATAATATATATTTAGAAACTCATGAACACAGTTTTGATAGAAACAACCTAATTAAACACCGATAAAAGTGGTCCGGACCTTCACTCAACACTGCTCCGGTTTTACACAATCGCCGGGAAACCTCACCGGTTACAACGAGATAAAAGGGTGCCGCCCCGACGGAATTCCCACACATCTCTAGACCTACGTGGCACCGTTTGAAACTAATTAACACAGTTATGATCCAGCTACGCAATACCGATGGTACCCTCACAGCTGCCATCCGAAGCTCATGACGATCCACCACGCCTCATAGGAAGAATCACGACGGCGTCGCTCCCCGCCCTTGAAGAAAATGCCTCGCAGGCCGACACAGTTACCAGGCGTAGTGCGCTTGCAGCTTTGCAGCGGAGGTACGCGTCACAATTGCTCCCCCCCCCAGTTGAGCACCGGCGCTGGATGCGTAGGGTCTCTGCCCCCAAAGCTGTCGTCACGTCTCCATTGACGATGATGCCCCCGCAGATTGATATAGGTGACAGGCGTACTGCACTTGCAGATTTGCAGCGGATGAATACGTAATGGTTGTTGCTACCCTCCCGTTGCGCCCTGACGCTGGATATGTAGGGTCCTCCCCCCCCTCACCATGGCTGAAGTCACGGCTCTTCTTGAAGGTGATACCTTCGCGGACAGGGTAATGCGACTGCCCCCGGCCGCCCCAGGCCCTGGCCGAGGGCCCCAGCGGCCGTGTGACCGCACTGCCTCAGTGTCGGTCTTGAAGTTCCCCTCTACTCCTTACGCAGCGCCTCCCCGCGTTCGCTGTCGCCCTCTGGTTTATGGCCCGACTTTGAATCACCCAGTCACACACAAGGCCTGCTAGGGTTTAGATTGGTCCTGTTAATTTTCTCCCCTCCCCCCTACTGTTTACTGGACGGTTAATACGTCGATATCAGTACATTCTACTGAACATGTAATGTGGTTACATTGTTATAGTTAGATACATATTACTGATTCTGCGCATTCCAACCCGGATTAGCTTATTCTAACAGTTAGTGGGAAGTTATTTTACTAGCAAAAAAATAAACCTCTCCTCTGTCTCCAGCGGCCTGCTCTACACATGGGTATTGCAGGTGTCAAAGCCAGAGGTGATCGTGAAAAAAACAACTTGCCCAACAGATTGCTTGAAATGTTAGCTTACTTCTACTTACACGGTGTTAAACATGAATTATGGACCTAAAATACCACGCCCCCTTCCACACAATCAAAACAGTTAAGACTTAAAATTACATTACACGGAAATTATATTACACGACGACAATGAGCCACAACAGTCCTATAGGCCAATACCACGACGACAATGAGCCACAACAGGCCTATAGGCCAATACCACGACGACAATGAGCCACAGTAGGCCTATAGGCCAATACCATGACGACAATGAGCCACAAAAGGCCTATAGACCTGAACCATGACGACAATGAGCCACAACAGGCCTATAGGCCTAAACCACGACGGCAATGAGCCAGAACAGGCCAATGTGCCTAAACCACGACGAGAATGAGCCACAATAGGCCTCTAGGTCTATACCACGATGACAATGAACCACAACAGGCCTATAGGTCAAAACCACGACGACAATGAGCCACAACAGGCCAATAGGCCAATACCACGACGACATGAGGCACAAAAGGCCTATAGGCCTGAACCATGACGACAATGAGCCACAACAGGCCAATAGACCTAAACCACGATGACAATGAGCCATAACAGGCCTATAGGCCATAACAACGACGACAATGAGCCACAACGGACCTATAGGCAAATACCACGACGACAATGAGCCAGAACAGGCCTATAGGCCTAATCCACGACAACAGTGAGTCACATTCAACAAATTAAATGCCCTTTGCAAATTGCTGGTTTACGATATTTGCGAAGTTTCTTTGATAATTTTTTTTTCAGCTTCCACATCAGCTTCCAACATCCAAAACCAGTTTTAAATGTGGTGAAGCTTACCAACACTGCACAACACATGCGTGTATGTTAATGTGGTGAAGCCTACCAACACTGCACAATACATGCGAGTATGTTATGTAATGTCTTCCGGGTCCCGAATAACTGTACGTCCACATTAAATGTCCGCGCTATCTCATAGTAGCGAGCCAGTTTATACCATCGCATGCATTATTTGTTCCCAATTATTTCCATTGATGTTACACGACCAACTGGTAACCAAGGAATATACACCTACAGGAATAAATCACCAGACAATAATTACACCGAGACTCAGTGCAGTGAGCAGCAGCCCGGCCTGCCTCACCTGCAGACTTCCGATCTCTACGAATGTGAGTTCACATTGAATCAGACTAGAAAAGCTCAATTTGCATTGCTTCGTACAGGAAAACCTTAATTCATGTTGCGTCGTACTGGAAAACCTCAATTCGCGTTGCTTCGAACTGGAGAGTTTTAATTCACATTGCTTCGTGCTGGAAATGCTCAACATGAGGCTGGATTTTATCTGAAGACGCAAAAGTGCAGCGAATAGCAATCTGTTAATATTCGCTCAATGGCGTCTAAGAATCAAGTACGAACAGACCTACAGTGGATGGATGTTACTGGTTCTGCTTCAAACTGTTCCACTTGCATCGGCTAAAATGATGACTTTAGTACTCCAGTGTAGGTTTCCCTGGTAGGAATATGCTTCTTAAGTATGTAATTTACATTGCATTGCAAGGTAGATGAATAAAGTTAATAGCGTACAAAAAGACACAAGAAAAATATGTAACGGTTACACGGAAACTTTGAAACAGGAACCGAAAATGATTATTCTTTTGCATTGTCAAATGACCAGCCAAAGGATGTATGAAAAGGAAAAATGTAACACTTAGTAATCGCTCAAGAAAGAGATCGTGTATATTTGAAATATAGAAGATTTGAGATATTTTGGAACTGAAACAGGAATCAAAATCTAAATTCCCGTAGTTGCTTCTCGCCATCTTCTCGCCATCTTCTCGCTATCTTCTCGCCATCTCGTCATCTTCTCGCCATCTCGCCATCTTCTCGCCATCTCGCTATCTTGTCGGATCATTAAGTAATCAATCATAACTCAGATAATGTTTTTCCTCTTAGAATTCGACCCATTGCTGCTTGATGGAGTCAACAACGTGCATGCCTAGTCAACAGCCCTGAGCAGTCATCTGAATACGGAACGCTGAAAGAGGGTCCTAGTTTGTTTTGACTTTGGTATTTTTGATTTTTGGAGACAACTTTTACTTGAGACACAAAGATTATTTGAAGCGGTATAACACGACGATGTTGCGTCGATGACACAAATAAAATAAGTACAATCACATCCAACACGCTTGGACTTACAATAACAATATACACACTTGACAATGAAACAGAACTTATCAGTATAAATAAGGATCCCCATGAGAACTCTATGGACAATGTCGTTTATGTGAGAATGCACAGTGTTGGTAACCGCTTGTGGCATGATACTGTCTGTTCTCGACCACACACGGGCCAGAACTGCGAGAGGGAGGCTCAGCAAGGTGAGGGCTCGCAGACCGCATGCCAGATGTACGGCGCTACTGCCGCTAGTCTGCATGGCAGCTGGCTCCTCTGCTGGAAAAAAGAACAAAAGAGTGGTACTGTTTGGTAAGTCGCATGTTCATCATCACATCAAATAGAACAGACTGGCCGATTAAAGCATTACATTTGGCCGTGTATGTAACAGACTGACCGATTAAAGCATTACATTTGGCCATGCATATAACAGACTGACTGATTGAAGCATTACAATCGATATAATGTGCCTGGCCTACAGGCTATATGATGAACTGTTGAAAACGTTATCGTAGAACATTACAGTCGATATAATGAGCCTATGAGCCTTGCCTACAGGCGCTGTATGAGTGAACTGTTGAAACCGTTATCGTAAAGCATTACAGTCGAAATAATGAGCCTTGCCTACAGGCTGTATGAGTGAACTGTTGAAACCGTTATCGTGAAGCATTACAGGCGATATAATGAGTCTGGCCTACAGGCTGCTGAGTGAACTGTTGAAATCGTTTTCGTAAAACGAAACCCTTTGGTGCCACGTGGTCTCTACATTCCAACTGTTCGGTTTTCTTCACCTCGGCCCATACCCTGATATTCCAGGCTGTGTTTGATAAGTTTCGTCAATTGATCAAGATCAATTTATCAGGTGTTTTTGATTATTTGAGTAGCCCAATTATATGTATATA
>SDVV010015717.1:0-14452 GCA_016164225.1 Gammarus roeselii | reverse complement strand
ATCAAGCGAAATATTTGCAATGCTGAAGGGTTGGCAGTTAATTTTACTGACTCGATTAATATAGGCTGCTTACAGTATTATCCAGACGACCCGAGGGTAGGCAATTTGGCGCGGCGGAAGAATATAGAAACCTGAATTAATTATCAGATTAATACAAATTTATGTTCCACAAATCCGTAGGCTCGATACGCTAAGCAGCAAGCTAATAGCTACGTGTGGGCATGATTACATTTTGTTATCCAAAATTATATGGGATTGGAGTACTTTTGAAGCATGTGGCTGACTGACGACGATTCTGCGGTGACGAGATTGTTCTCGACGACGATTCTGACGATTCTGCGGCAACGATTGCGGTGACGAGATTGGGTTACGCATGAAAATATCGCGACATCCGTCTTAAGATTTATTCGATCTCTCGAAATATTTCCTTGACATTGCTCGAAACTTTCAGAATCTGCAAAGCCTCGGAGAAGGTTATTTATGGTCGACACTTGAGAAGGACGTGAACTCCATGCACAAACACCACACAAAGAGACGACATTGAAAGAACAATGTTCAATCATGAAGAAGGCAATACCAAGTCGTTATTCCGTAGGCTGTTAACATACCCCGGTCACAGCGTCTAAGGTACCAAACGGACCCAACTGGTTTTGAACTGTTTGGTCATCGTGTCTTTGCATACGATGTGTCGGCACAGTCAATAATGACTGTGACAGCTAAGGTGGAAGTTGCTGTTCACTTGATGTATGTAGGGGCTTGACTAGACAGGTATCTGTGAGAATATAGACACATCACATTAGCTTTACTTGCTTCTGAAGATAATCTAACGAAGTCGAGAGGCTTTTCATAGGCTCGGCTCGGGTGAGAGTGGATACTGAGTGTGAAAGGGTGCGCTGCATTTAAAGTCAGATTATAAAATAGGAGTGGTTTGTGATCAATTTAGCCGGGGGTTGGTAATCTCATTTGTAAAGTGTACCCACCTTACTGCATATTTTCTTGTGCTTTTGCGAGGTTTATTTTCCCAATATTCTTGGAAATTAGTTAAACTCAAGTTTAGCCGCTGAAAATGTTCACTGCGTTACGGGAAAACACGAAGTAACGAACAGAAAGAACAGGCAGATCTAGCGCTGGCCCTTAAATTATTTTGTACTGGAAATTGGGAATTTACATCGAAGAAGAGCTTCGCCGTTTCTTTGAGAAAACGTCTCACCCGTAAAATTACATCTGTGACGTAACCTCATTCATTGTTTCGAAAGTTGGCTGTTCGTCTTCACTTAACACATATTATCGAAACTTCCTTCTAGCGCTCATCTGAAAGCGGTCTTTTAAAACGCTCCGTCCAAGATGATGAAGGCGACTGCGAATGGTTAGACAATCTGCTGTTTACATGTTGGTAGTAAAAGAGTATCTTCTATGGTACTTCCTTAAAGGGCCAAATTGAAATAAAAAAACGTTAATGTCGGGTTCGTGCTTTGTTTCTAATTCTCATTATATAATGGAATGTTAAAACAGCCTCAAATACAGCTGTGTGTTAAAAAAACGTCTGTAAACGTTTTAAATACAAAAGTTTTTGATTGCTGGTTTCCTCGGATTTGCTTGTGACTGATATGGCGGGAAATTCGTGTCCATAACGTAACGTTGGTCGGCTAAAACATTACAGGGTATACATAAAATATAGAACTTATTTGATAGAAGACGTGAGAGATCGGAACAAACGTGCAGAAACAGATTAAACATCAATCACGGTGATAAAAATGTAGCAGCTGTAAGTCAGAAATGTAGCAGCTGTAAGTAAGAAATGTAGCAGCTGTAAGTCAGAAATGTAGCAGCTGTAAGTCAGAAATGTAGCAGCTGTAAGTCAGAAATGTAGCAGCTGTTAGTCAGAAATAAAGCAGTTGTAAGTCAGAAGAAAAAGTAAAATGGAAAGCGGATTAATCCATGTGATTCGCATTTTTTTCATTAACAAAATTCATAGTGAAGGTATTATCACAAAATACTCGTGATAAAAAAGTTACAAAGGGTACGGTAATTTAAAAAAATGTGTTCGGTCTCGTCGTGAGTTTGTTGGAGAATGTTCGTTTAGCTACGAAATACATTATTATCTGGAGCGCCTACAAAGACATCAATGGGGCCAAGATATCATTCGACGATCATATCAATTCGATTAAATTATTTACTCGATAAATATTCAATTCATTCATTCCATTTTAAATCTTCTCGGTGATCAATGCATTGATATCCAACACGAGGCAGCTACTATCGTGTCCAACCTTCATAAATGGATATTATACTGAATCTTATATCATCACAAGCTTTAGGGCAAAAAATGTACGCCTGGTGTACAATGAAATTATTGGTAAAAAAAAAATATCACTGCTAAAATTTCAAACACAGTTGAATTTATATTATTAAGTGTATAAGATCTAAGCATTTTGTATCGAATTATGTGTACATCAAACTTGATTTAGGTAACCTCAAAAACTATATCGAAAGTTAACAGAAATTATTTTGTTTTGAAATTTCACGGTTTGCAATCAACTATTGCAAAATTACTTGATCTGAAAATCTTTCATGACGCACCTAAGGCTAAACATCTGCATACCAATAGTAGCCCAGTACGACACAGGCACCTAGTAGCCCAGTACGACACAGGCACCTAGTAGCCCAGTACGATGCAGGCACCTAGTAGCCCAGTACGACACAGGCACCTAGTAGCCCAGTACGACACAGGCACCTAGTAGCCCAGTACGACGCAGGCACCTAGTAGCCCAGTACGACACAGGCACCTAGTAGCCCAGTACGACGCAGGCACCTAGTAGCCCAGTACGACGCTCTACGCAACGTGACGCAACGGACGTTCCTGAGGAGGTGGACGGCGGCGCTGTAGACGTGCCGTCCCCAGCTGGGACGCTTTCTTACTTTAGTAACAAGTTGAAGTAGTTGCCTGAGGCCACAGTCTATTAAAGGCGCCTAGGAAGTAGTGCCACGTAACCTCTTGAAGTGTTTTCATTAGCGTGGTGCTGTTACTACACCTGGAATGGAGTTGGAGGGGTCCTGTTTTAGCGTGGTGTTGTTACTACACCTGAAATGGAGTTGGAGGGGTCCTGTTTTAGCGTGGTGCTGTTACCACACCTGAAATGGAGTTGGAGGGGTCCTGTTTTAGCGTGGTGCTGTTACCACACCTGAAATGGAGTTGGAGGGGTCCTGTTTTAGCGTGGTGTTGTTACCACACCTGAAATGGAGCTGGAGGGGTCCTGTTTGGCGTGGTGCTGTTACTACACCTGAAATGGAGTTGGAGGGGTCCTGTTTTAGCGTGGTGCTGTTACCCCACCTGGAATGGAGTTGGAGGGGTCCTGTTTAGCGAGGTGCTGTTACCACACCTGAAATGGAGTTGGAGGGGTCCTGTTTTAGCGTGGTGCTGTTACCACACCTGGAATGGAGTTGGAGGGGTCCTGTTTTAGCGCGGTGCTGTTACCACACCTGAAATGGAGTTGGAGGGGTCCTGTTTTAGCGTGGTGCTGTTACCACACCTGGAATGGAGTTGGAGGGGTCCTGTTTAGTGTGGTGCTGTTACCACACCTGAAATGGAGTTGGAGGGGTCCTGTTTAGCGTGGTGCTGTAACCACATTTGAGCGCACATTCGTTTTCTGTCAAAAATGTGTAACTTTATCACGTCCTCGACAGGAATATACTTCACTGTTTGTACATACTGCTGTGGTGTGCAAATAAAAAAAATTAAAGGTAAAGGCATTTATCAATTTTGTTTAAGAGTTCCCTGACAGGCCAGCAACAAGCTTAGAAAAAATGTACGCAGATTGTGACATTCCCAATTTCAAACTATAGTCATTCCTAAAATAGTCAAATTGACCTGTTTCGGAACTGACCGTTCTAGGAATATTCGTACCGTTGGGCTCTTTTGAATGAAATATGATGAACAAATCTATATTCATGCACAAACGGTATGGTATTATTCTTTCATTCCAATTCTGTACATAAAAGTACACACAATTATTGTACGTAAGATGGATGATTAGCAGAGCATCAAATACAATTGAGTAACCATGTAGATTTCATCACTACGTGTGACTGAGTGAATGGGACCGAGTTTGAACGGTAGCGTGCATCTTACTTTCCTAGCTGAGCTTACGCTACACAACCTTCCCGGAGCATGTTATGACCAAATGAATATAAAAGTAAGCTTAAAAAGTATAATAAATATGAACCATGTCCCGATGACACATAATATTGCCATCTGACATTATAATATTATCTACGCATGCTGACAAGCTAAGACCAACAAATCCGATCATTGAACAATACAGAGGACATTACGACGTAAATCTCAGAAAATGAAGAAGTTAGTAACAGCATTTTACAAGAGGGTTGAATTATTGATTTCATTGAGTTTTGTAGACACGACCGATCGCCTAAATTCTTTAAAAAAGTACAAAATAAAATCGAGCAAAAACGAAGCAACACTAAAATATAATGTTGTGATAAGAAGAGCACATGTAGATGATACAATCCTGTTTCGACAACCATTATTTATTTTTATTCGCAAACAAAAAGAGTTACTTCCAGGGTTTAACCCGGTTCAAAACCAACGGAGCAGAACCAGCTGAGGGGAGAATACAATATTAGTAGAATTTAATCTTAATTCACAGTGTTTATATATGTTCGAAAACTATAGTAAGTCACAAGAACATAGTATTCGCTTTAGTTCGCTATTTAAATTTATCTTTGCGTTACATTGATAGAATGATACAGTTGATTTATTTTTCTTCAGTTTCTCGTCTTTAGCCATCAACTGTTTCCGTCAGTCGACTGCTGCTGACGGGAAGGCAATAGAGTGGTTGCATTCCTGCTTGAAACAAGTGCGGCAGTAGGACAAAAAGCAGAAACAATTATAGCCTTACAGAAATGGTTATTCTTCTCTTGCATTTAATTATACTGGAAATAAGAGTTATTGAAACCATTAGAAAGCTATGTCCTGATTTAACACCGTACCGAAAAAACATATTAGGTTGAATTCTGCATTACAGACGAACCACGAAGAAATATTAATTCTTTTGCTTATGTGCACTTACAAAATAATATTAATTTGATGTTGATCTTCAACGCAGAAACAAACTCTGCTGTTTCAACTATTAATTCAACTTGTCAAGGGTCTCTACTCCAATTTTTGTGTTTGAACACGCTACCCACAATGCCACCCAGCTGGTCGCTCGGCCACTCAGCTGGTCGCTCGGCCACCCAGCTGGTCGCTCGGCCACCCAGCTGGTCGCTCGGCCACCCAGCTGGTCGCTCGGCCACCCAGCTGGTCGCTCGGCCATCCAGCTTATCGAATAATCACGTGAATGAAGGTAGAACGACTAAGATAAAAGGCTTTACTCGACCATCTCCATGATAACCGATAACAGTGCGAGACGATGACGCATGACAACTACTCTATTTAGGCATAGTTACTAATAAAAATAATCCAAGTATCCCTGACGATGTTTAGTTTGTTTCTAACTAGCTACACGTCGAGCAAATTAAGCATGATACATTTTCAGAGAGTTTTGTCTAAAACTTCCTGTCAACCATTGCACAGAGTAATTATGACATGTATCTAATTATGACATGTATCTAATCATAACATGTATCTAATTATAACATGTATTTAAATTCCATTTGTTGATCAGGACTGTGGGCATCACCCCGAGGAACCTGAATTTTGAAATTTTGATATTTGGCTGATCTTTCATATTCACTGTGATGGCCGGCGTGGGTTGATTCATTTTGAAAAATATCACAATTTGCGTCTGTTCGACATAAAATGTCAACTTCTTTTGTACTACAGCCTCATACATCTTTGTGCGACCTATTGCATAAACGCGTATGCTTCCACCTACAAAACACGACCACACTTTGCTTCTTCTTCTGTCAATGGAGTGTCCTCATGTTGTCACACCATCAACCTCTCCGCCGTGGCGATTGTTTACAATGCTGTCAATGGAGTGTCCTCATGTTGTCACACCATCAACCTCTCCGCCGTGGCGATTGTTTACAATGCTGTCAATAGTTGTCCTTATGTTGTCACACCATCAATCTTTCTGCGGTGGCGATTGTTTACAATTCTGTCAATGGAGTGTCCTCATGTTGTCACACCATCAATCTTTCCGCCGTGGTGATTGTTTACAATGCTGTCAATGGAGTGTCCTATTATTGTCGCACCATCAATCTTTCTGCGGTGGCGATTGCTTACAATTCTGTCAATGGAGTGTCTTCATGTTGTTACACCATCAATCATTCCGCTGAGGCGATTGTTCACAATACTGTCAATGGAGTGTCCTCATGTTGTCACACCATCAATCTTTCCGCCGTGGCGATTGTTTACAATGCTGTCAATGGAGTGTCCTCATGTTGTCACACCATCAATCTTTCCGCCGTGGCGATTGTTTACAATGCTTTGAGTCCTTCAATTTACTCTCATAACGATTAATTCGAAGGAAATAACCCTGTGAATAAATTTTCGTTACAATGCGGATATACTCCAATGAACGGTATCTCATCAACACAGCCCCAACTCTTTTTGAAGCGTAGAGCTGCTAAAACTTGAAATTCTATTGCCACTGACCTTTTAATGAGTAGCAGTACAGTTACCGTTAAACGTAAACTAAAATTATGTCTCTGGACTTGTTCGTGCAGAAAATGTTGAACGGCAATTTACTTCTTTTGTACAATTTATAAAATCAACTATTTGTTATTCATCAGCAACGCATCATTCCCAACGTTTTTTTTCTGCCTCACAGAGTCATTTTCATGTTATCTCGCACATGCAAGAGCCAGTTCAATTATCAGCTCAATTTATTGGCTCATTCAACTTGTTCAATTATCAGCTCAATTTATTGGCTCATTCAACTTGTTCAATTATCAGCTCAATTTATTGGCTCATTGAACTTGTTCAATTATCAGCTCAATTTATTGGATCATTGAACTTGTTCAATCATCAGCTCAATTTATTGGCTCATAGAACTTGTTCAATTGTCAGCTCAATTTATTGGCTCATTGAACTTGTTAAATTATCAGCTCAATTTATTGGCTCATTGAACTTGTTCAATTATCAGCTCAATTTATTGGCTCATTGAACTTGTTCAATTATCAGCTCAATTTATTGGCTCATTGAACTTGTTCAATTATCAGCTTAATTTATTAGCTCATTAAACTTGTTCAATTATCAGCTTAATTTATTAGCTCATTGAACTTGTTCAATTATCAGCTTAATTCAATAGCTCATTGAACCTGTTCAATTTCCAGCTTATTTTAATGGCTCATTGAAATGTTTTCATTGTGCTCATATGTAACCTGTTGAATCACTTATGCAGCTTGTTTGAAAATGTTTGGTTCGCCTGACAAAGATTTATCGAGTGAATGCTATATACAATCCCATGTTGGATACTTTATACCATCCCATGTTGGACACTTTCTACAATCATATGCAGGACACTATATACAATCCCATGTTGGACACTTTCTACAATCCTATGCAGGACACTTTCTACAATCCCATGTAAGACATTTTCTACAATCCTATGCAGGACACTTTCTACAATCCCATGTTGGACACTTTCTACAATCCTATGCAGGACACTTTCTACAATCCCATGTTGGACACTTTCTACAATCCTATGCAGGACACTTTCTACAATCCCATGTTGGACACTTTCTACAATCCTATGCAGGACACTTTCTACAATCCCATGTTGAACACTTTCTACAATCCTATGCAGGACACTTTCTACAATCCCATGTTGGACACTTTCTACAATCCTATGCAGGACACTTTCTACAATCCCATGTTGGACACTTTCTACTCTCAGTTGCTTTATTATTGGTCAGTGTAAACAGTTTATTGTCGTGATTGCTTAAATGTCAGTCAACTTAAAGTGTCCTCCAACAAAATTTATTGATTGTTGGGATGGAAAGGTGAATTGATTTTACCATCATTATTTTTACCATGACTTGGAACTTATTGTATGAGTATTCTGATATTCTGTAATTTTTCTACTGCCATTATATATAAACATATATGAAATTAGAAATCCAGAAATTATTGGAATTGATGCATGGTGGACTGAAACCCTCTTTATATAAGTTCTGCTATCATTGAGAGTGTTGCCATATGAGTGAACTGTAGTCAAGTATCATGAAGATCCCGTAATGAAATGTTGTGCTTCCCCAATTTAAAGCGTATAGGCAGAATTCATTACAGAATACTAAGTGTTTTCAATCAAGAAGATAACCTTTCATTAATTTGTATACACTTCAACTCACTTCAAAATTACATCCAAATTCCATAAATAATTTTACTTCAGGAAGCATTCCGAAGCCTTGCTTACGAATCTACAAGCCAGTGTATGCCATTACACTAGCCTGAACAAAATATTTGATCGCACATTGAAAACTCATGTCAATGTCAAGTTATAGAAGGTCGAGCGCTGCTTTTTCTTTCCCTCTCCCCGACATTGCCCAATTGCAATCCCCTTGACTGTGCCCTCCTGCCCTCCTTCTGACAGTGCCCTCCTGTCCTCCCCCTTGCCCAGGTAACCCGCGCTCTGCTGGCGGCCATCTTGCTGCTGCTGGTCTCCCACAAGCAGGTGTATGGCGGCAGTTTCAAGCACCAACACAAGAATGTCCATCACCACAAGTCCCACGTACACCACGATCACAAGGGCAAGCACCACCACCATCACTACCATCACCACATCCACCACAAGGGCTACGAACACAAGGGCTACGACCACGGTGGCCATAAGGGATACGGTCACGACGATCACAAGGGCTACGGCCACGACGACCACAAGGGATACGGCCGCAACGATCGTAAGGGATATGGCTACGACGACTACACTGGCTACAAACGTGGTGATCACAAGAGATATGGCCATGACGACCACAAGGGATACAAGGGATACGGCCGTGACGACCATCAGGGATACGGCCGTGACGACCATCAGGGATACGACTATGATGACTACAAGGAATACGGCCACGATGATCATATGGTTCACGGCGGCTACCACGAGGTCAGTAAATACCTGTTTCAGGTACAGCCTGCACAGGCCTTTCATATTTTTTTTAGATTTGTTGACCATATTGTCCCATAAGGGAAAAAATAGACAGCAACGCCATTATTTTCTATACTACGTTTTATCATGAATATATTTAATGTTTCACTCTCAAGTGAACTTTATTGAAATATGCAAAAGATTCACAATGTCGTATTAGATCTGACTATCGTCATCATTAAACATACTTTCAGAAGACGCTATCAAATGGAGCGTTTCTCAAAAGGTGGAATAATTCTGTTTCGTTTAAGCAATCATTCGGCCAGGAACGCTGAATACTCCGTTAGGAAATTATAACCACTTTTCATCGCCAATTTAGATGTTCTAGAAGAAGGCTTATATTTCGAAACGATTTTTACCAAAGATAATAATACATATAAGTTTAAGAGAATCGTGAGCACGTGTAAAACTAAAATTAATCATTTTGAATACTCTCGAAGAATCTAGAAAGTAGTTATAAACCAATTAAATTCAACATGGTACAGAGTTTTATGTAGAACATATGGGATATAAGATTATTAGCATTTCACAAGCCCTGCAGAACGATTTTTTTCGTTTATCTGTAGCGTCGTCCGAGCTAACGACACTGGGTTCATGGGCTCTCAGCCCCTCAAGGTCATTGCCCATACTTCATAATAAAGTAGTAAAAAGTATATCTTATCAGTCCCAATATGAATGAAAATGTTCACTTGCGACATAACTGATAACAGTTTCTAGTTAGACTACTAAGACCGTGACAGGAAAATGTGTGAAAGAATTATAAACAAATTAGGATGTGATCGAGAGTCATCTTCGAATACTTTCCGTCTTCCTCCGGCAGAGAATCTTCTTGTCTCCGCTGCGCTAACGAATTCAGAAGGAGAAAACCGCTTAATGTAAGCGATCTAACGTACGAACCGAAGTCGTCCAATGCTGTCTCGCCAGGTGTCGCTGCGAAACGGACTACACTTCGGCCGTCCAGGAACAGTAGTGTTGCCAAACATGAAAGTGAACAAAGAAGTTAACTCCTTGTCATAGTGATCTTGATAAAATGTTATAACTAAATAATCCTGCACATTTTAAACAGAGCACGCGCATAACAGGGCAACAAAGATCACAGCCTCCTGGCTCAGGAAGTGTGAAACTCTGTAGCATTTCTCTAGTCCATCCTTCAAATGAACGACTAGACCATTCTTTGATTGGTTGAGTAGAGAAAGTATCATTGAAATCCACAGGGATTACTTAAATGATATCAAATAAATAAGTGACTTGTTATTCCTCACAAAAGTATCATGACCAATTATGAAGAATTGATCGTGTTAAGGTGACGTTTAGACCAATAATGAAGAATTGATCGTGTTAGGGGGACGATAAGACCAATAATGAAGAATTGATCGTGTTAGGGGGACGATAAGACCAATAATGAAGAATTGATCGTGTTAGGGTGACGATAAGACCAATAATGAAGAATTGGTCGTGTTAGGGTGACGATAAGACCAATAATGTAGAATTGATCGTGTTAGGGGGACGATAAGACCAATAATGAAAAATTGATCGTGTTAGGGTGACGATAAGACCAATAATGAAGAATTGATCGTGTTAGGGTGACAATAACACCAATAATGAAGAATTGATCGTGTTAGTGTGACGATAAGACCAATAATGAAGAATTGATCGTGTTAGGGTGACGATAAGACCAATAATGAAGAATTGGTCGTGTTAGGGTGACGATATCAATAATTTTATATTTCAAACCATTTCCGATAACATTATTAACTGAACTGCAACGATTTTCGCGCAAATCAATCAGAATAGGCTTATTTTGGGAAGAGATCATTCAAAAGCACTCAATGTGAGCTTATCTCTTTAAATCGCTAACAAACTGTTCTTTAGAACAGCTTCACAACAAATCTAAATTTACCAGTTAGTTATTGATGGTAGTTGGGTATTAGGCTTGGTGACATAATTTAATTTTGTTAGCAGCAGGTATGGAAATTTGAAACATTCCTGTTTGAGACGCAAATATTTTTACTAATAAATTACTGTTAAATTGAAATTCAAATAAGTTAGTGAGCGTAAACATTCATCAGAGAGTACAATGAATACGTGTTCATTGCTGGCCACTGTACGTTTCCAATTTTTAAACAAATGCAGCGTCCTTATTGTTGTTGATTACCTACCTCAAATAAATGATTCTTTATTTAAGCCCATCTCATGGTTATACAAGGCTGCTTATCATTAGCGCCCATGATAGATTAGTATATCGTCATTATCCTGCGTACGATAATCTTCAATGGCCTTAGCAAGAAGAATAATTGATGAAGATATTAGTTTTCTGTCCCGGATTATCAGCTAATCACTTTGTGCCGGAGGTCGTCGGAAGAAGGTTTCCATGACGACGCAGGACCAAATGCTTGTATTGATGTTCTTGATGGCAATTACACTCAAGCTTCATCAATCTTTGAACCACATGCGCATGTTCATTACGTTGTCCTTACCTGCATGCATTATGGACGGCGCGGAGCCTACCACTCATCCAATACCTGAGCGACAAGGTACAGCATCACGAATTCTGTGTGTTCAGGAATGTTTTTTTATAAAGGGTGCTTTGCAGCAACATTAATTAATTTATATTTTCTCATGGCCATGAATTTATATTTACTTGCTTCATGTTGGTGTTTATGTTTGAGAACGTCAATTTGTTCTTCGCATTTAAAACGACAAAAGTTGTTGAAAAAATCCATTTGGTGTCAACTTCTTACAAATAATTGTTTTATTGTCAGAAGTTGTTAACAAATATGTTTCGTTATCGTGGTCATTCTTAGCAGAATATAATGTAGAAAGGCGCACGACTGTCATAGAATATACAGACAAGATGTTTAAACATAAAACAAGTATCAAATCATTTATTGGAACAGCCTCGGTCCATCCACGTGGGCCATATAGTGGAAATAATAATTATTTTTACTATGGGAACATATAGTACTATCAGCACCAGAAATCATATTTTCGCCTTTTGATTTCAAGATCCTGTTTAGGAGATTATATTAATTTATGAATATTTATTTAGTTAAATGTATAGAGCCAAATACATAAGAAAACAGCCGTATGAATATACATACCTAAATATGTACAATCCCAATACAGGAACGTCGAAAACAAAACACGAAAATGAAGTCCCTGCATGCTTGTGAAGTTGCGCATACATATCAGTCAAATATCAGTCAAATATCAGTCATATATCAGTCAAATATCAGTGATAAATTAGTCAAATATCATTCAAACATCAATCAATATCAGTCAAATATCAGTCAAATAACAGTCAAATTCGGGCGCGTGATGCTGTTTTATCGGTTGTGAGAAAGAGGTTTAGTTTACTTTGAAGTAAATACACCGCCTTAAGCAATAAAAAATGCAGAGACACGAGATGTCCGTCACGAATAGGGAACTGTTTAACATTGCAATCATCCACCAACGATGTAAGAATATATGTATCCACCAACGTTGTATCTCCAACGATGTAAGAATATATGGATGGTCTCCAATGTAAGCAGGTAAGACTAAACAACGCAATAATAAATGGAAGAGATTATGTTCTCTCTGATTACCCTGATCGCTAACGAACAACATTTCATTACGGTATGAAACTGGAATGCAAAATAGTGAAGAACTTCCCCGTTTGAAATTGAGGACATTTGTAAAGTGAAATGCCTTCTCATGATTGACTGCTCTTCGATGATCAACATTTTGGCAAGCTATTGACGTACGAAATGCTGTACACAGCGAGTAGTGTTATATCTCAAAGTATAGCCTATATTTTATGATGTCGAGTACGTTTGGGAAAACATTTTTGGAACATATTTCAAAGGATAGGGAAATGTTAAAAATGTCTCGGTTGAATTACGCTAAAAGATTAGCTTTGAGATTTCGGCTGTTTTATAGAACAAGATGAGCTGTTTTAATAGGAAAATAGGCGCTGTTTTATAGAACAAGAAGCACTGTTTTATAGAACAAGATGAGCTGTTTTATAGAACAAGATGTGCTGTTTTATAGAACAAGATAAGCGGTTTTATGGGAAAAGTTGAGCTGTTCTATAGAACAAGATGTGCTGTTTTATAGAAGAATAGGTGCGGTTTTATGGGAAAAGTTGAGCTGTTCTATAGAACAAGATGTGCTGTTTTATAGAAGAATAGGTGCGGTTTTATAGAACAAGATGGGCTGCTTTATAGAACAAGATGAGCTGTTTTATAGAACAAGTTGTGCTGTTTTATAGAACAATAGGCGCGGTTTTATTGAACAAGATGTGTTGTTTTATAGAACAAGATGCGCTGTTTTATAGAACAAGATAAGCGGTTTTATGGGAAAAGTTGAGCTGTTCTATAGAACAAGATGCGCTGTTTTATAGAACAATATGTGCTGTTTTGCATAACAAGTTGTGCTGTTTTATAGAACAAGATGTGCTGTGTTATAGAACAAGAAATGCTGTTTTATGAAACAAGATGAGCTGTTTTATAGAACAAGTTGTGCTGTTTTACATAACAAGTTGTGCTGTTTTATAGAACAGGAAATGCTGTTTTATAGAACAACAAGTGATGTTTTATTGAACAAGTTGTGCTGTTTTATAGAACAAGAAGTGTTGTTTTATAGAACAAGAAGGGCTGTGTTATAGAACAAGTTCTGTTATATAGAGCATGAAGTGCTGTTTTATAGAACAATAAGTGCTGTTTTATAAAACAACAAGTGCTGTTTTATAGAACAACAAGTGCTGTTTCATAGAACAACAAGGCTGCTTTATAGAACAAGAAGTGCTGTTTTATAGAACAACAAGTGCTGTTTTATAGAACAATAAGTGCTATTTATAGAACAACAAGTGCTGTTTTATAGAACAATAGTAGAGTATATAGGTGCGAGAACGGCAATCGAAAAGGACTGCGAGAACGGCAATCGAAAAGGACTGCGAGAACGGTAATCGAAACGGGGTGCAAGAACGGCACTAAAAATTAGGTGCGAGAACGGCAATCGAAAAGGACTGCGAGAACGGCAATCGATGAGTATGTATATTATTTATGAAGGATTTATATTTGTTAGTGACTCGGACGCTGTTCTTCTCTGATACTGTATATATATATTAGTGACTCTATGTTTGTTATTTGTGAAGGATTTAATGAAGGAATTAGGATTTATGTTATTTATGAAGGAATTAGGATGGCTAGATATTTGAATCTTTTTATCGAATGTATTGGTTAGGACGTTTGTTATTTGTTAGTGACTCGGACGCTGTTCTTCTCTGATACTGTATATATATATTAGTGACTCTATGTTTGTTATTTGTGAAGGATTTAATGAAGGAATTAGGATTTATG
>SDVV010015716.1:0-14452 GCA_016164225.1 Gammarus roeselii | reverse complement strand
TATAACGTAGCCGTGTGCCTAGTGGTATTTGAAGTTACGTTGTAGATAAATTTTGGCTCTATTACCTAACTCTCAACAGGTTTTCGACCTCCATTTAGTACATGCTCTCCAATCGCATGAATGCCTCATAATCGAGTTTTTGTTTCTCCAATTAATGAAGTATTTCATTGTTTCATACATTTAAACACAAGTTTTTTTTTCACAAATAAGTTCACTAGTGTGAAGTTATCTGGCCACATTCGAGCTCGCCTCAAAAATAAACAAGAAATTCAATTGTTATCCAACGGAAAGAGTGATCGTAACATATTCCTAGTTTTATAGGTCGTTCTACAATCCTTTGACACCAATCGAAAGCTAACAATCAGGAGTTTGAGTTGAACTAATCGGAGAATATGACATCTTTTAGGCGTCAACAGCAGGACACGAGCGAGTTCATTAGTAGTGATCAGCAATCACACTACAATCACACAATCAATCCAAATTATGAAAATTTGTTCATTCTTTCGTGTATATATATTCAGTAGAGTAAATAGTAGAAATCATGTAAATGTAGTGTTAGAAATATTGTATTTATCAACAAAATAAAATTAACATAGCAAAGAAATAAAACACACGACCTAAAAAACTGTTGGAAAGTCATATACAAACATATATGGCCCTACAGGGAATTATTACGTTATTAATGATTCCGAGACAACAACATACAATGATGCCATGAGACATTCTCAAACACAACATATTAATAAAAAGTATTTATCAGAGATCATCCAGCAAGTATGTTGGAAACACACCACAGAACGGTTTATGGACGAGCCATTGTACCAATGTTGTTTATTATTTTCGGGATGAAAGCTGCTTTCGGGATAATTAAATTACTTATCACTTTTGTCATGTGAACATTACAAATTTTCCTTACTGCAAGTGCAACATTTTTAATTTTCTAGTGACTGAGAAAAGATTTTTAACTTTATTCATGTTCGTTTCGGAGTAGGACACCGTCTTGACTCATTTAAATGGTATAAAACTCACCAAAATAAAAACCTTTAGGACCCGTTTGAGAATGAGATGGAAGTCATTGCTACCTTGAATAGAATAACATAATTGCCAACAATACCCAACAAAGTAAATATATAATACCAGTGACATTCCAATTGCAGCTAAGGTTCTTAAGTCAGTTATGACTGACTTTGAAAAAGTTCCAGACTAGGGTCAGAATTTAAAAAGTTCTACGAGGAAATTATATTCCTTGTTTTCAATAAGAATTGAGTTGTGACAACTTGCTCTTTTTTAAAAAACACCTCATAATCTTGGATATAGCTGTATCAGGATTTGAGTCAAAGATAATTCAAATGTTTTGAAATATTCAATTTTCCTAATTGGATCCATTCTCTTATCCCAGCTCGGCAAGTGCTCGAGCGTTGACCTCACAATTTGTGAGGCCTTCCCTAAAATTAGGATGAAAAATTGTGAAAGCCGTTGATATGGGAGCTAGCAATCAGACGTCATCTTGTTATTTAACTATAAATGCTCCACGATGTTCTTTTTAGTATTTTTTTGTTCATTTTTCAAAAATACTGCATGGAGTGTCTGCCTGCGTATTCTACCGGGGTTCCTCAGGCATAGCCAATAGCTAAGCTTGGAGGTCTTTGGTAGTTCTGAAGTGACGTGGCAAGCTTCTGTTGATGCCATGTCCACTAAGGAAACCCCGTGGCCTCAGTAAACACAGTAATAACGGGTGGCGGGAAGGACTTGTATCAAAAGAGCGTATCCTGATACAGTGTATTCTCGCAGCTACAACCGGCCCCTTTTAAGTGCTGGACTCAGGAAACTTATCCTGATCAAGACCCTAAAAAATTAAGGGAAAGAAGAATTCAAAACAAGACCCTAATAAAATTAGGGAAAGAAGAATCAAAAACTCTATTAAAAAAAAAGATTGATAGTGATGAGTCAAGATTAATTAAATTCATCACCATTCATGCTTCAAAATACATGTTGGGTATTTAAAAATACCATATTGGGTGTTATTTGGGATCCTTGGTGTCTAAGCTCTACTGACATTAATTAATTAAATAATTAATTAGGTCCTTCTGACCAGGAGAATCTACGATACATTCGTCACGGAACGTAGCATCGCAGGATAATTAACAAGAATCTCTGCTTTTATGTTCTCCATCAAATTTTGCGAAGTCTCTTTCTTATAACGTGGGATCTTTCTCTTAGATATCCAGCTTCAAAACATAGTATAACAATTGAGACATCATAATTTATGGTTACAATGACTGTATAGAGTCATTTCACCAGTGAGAACATAGTTTAAAAAATACTGACCACAATAGAAAAGAATTTAAGGCATACAACTTTGTCCTACTTATGTGTACAGGAAACCTCCCCATCAACTTGACAATGACGAGGGAGGAAGAATATCATCAGAACAGATTGCAATAAGGATTTCAGTTTGGGAACATATAACGAGAGTTATAGGGCTGTGTGCCGTTTAACGCAACAGTACCACGATGTGATTTGTCTGATTTTCAGCAAAAATTCTGCTCGCTGTCGTCGAGCAAGGGACCTGCATCAGACGTCGAACTGTGTCATTGTAACTCACCGTCAAGTTCCTCACATAATAGTGCATTACAATGTATTGGGTAACAATATGGGTTGAAGAGCTGCATTTGAGCTTCCCTTGGTGTAAACGAGAATTTTCGTATCTGCATGTTACCAACTGCATTTGGGTGCCTTGTTTGCTTTGCAGCATCCTCGTCATCATTTCATTCTGCTGTGATGATGTGCCCTAGATATTGAAATTTATCTACATATTCAAGTGCAACACCGCCTTGTTTCATCTCGGTAGACAGGTAGTAATTAGGACTATTCGGTCTAACTAACACACATACAGTTTTTTGCAGTGTCGTGTACAATATCACGAGGTTCAGAAAAATTACAACAGATATCAAGCAGTGTTTGCAATGCTGAGAGAGTCGGTGCTAGCAATACCATATCTTCTGCATAACCAAGATTGTCAACACAGCAATTGTTGACATGACAACCTTGGTTATCTCTACTTAGAAGGTAATTCGACTCATCAGTGTGCACGTTATACAACAGTGGCGATACTTCTTGACCACCCTGCCTAATTTCGAGTATACAGTGGTAAGTGGACTATTTCGAACTACCCCACCGCACTAGAAATTTTTGTTCCCCTTATCAAAATACATATAATTGCAGAATACAAAGCGGGGCTTCTCTCTCAATTGACTTTCTGAACATAGTCCAAAGCTTTACTCGATCAAAAGCCTTCTTCGCGTGGTTCAAACATGAAAAGACAGGCAAGTCTCTATTTCTGTATTTCCCAATAGTTTGTTTCAATGCGAATATTGCCGTTCAGTTCCATGGTCTTTGAATCCAAACTGAGTGTTTGCAGTCGACATGAATGTTTGCAATCTTGCAAGAATAACCTGCTCTAGCCCTTTGGATATTGAGATGGAAATATCCATAGTCGATTAATATTTATATCCGAAGGGTCCTTTTGTTTTACATTTCAGAAGAGAAATCACAGTTAAATGCATTACCTCTCTTAGTAGCACTTCATCATGAACGTGTAGAGGTCCCAAATTGACCCTACATTAAGTCTAATATCACTTTACACATTACATGTGCATCACAAGCACCTATTGCTAATAAGCAATCGCCTCTTGTGATCTCATTGTTTGCACCTCTCCGTATGTAGCTACGACAATTCTGTTCAGCTAGTACAAATATGATGATCTTACACATAATGGCAGTGCAATAATATTTATTCAGTTAATACACGAATAAATGCGCAGACACTAAGGCACCAAAACGCCATTAAACATATATCATCAACTGAACAAGATCCAAATTTTTTTCTCCAGACCCATGTTGGCAAGACCATTTATCCGTCTGTTTACATTTCTAGAGGATCAATTCCTGGAACATCCGAGGCAAGCTCACGTGTCTCTCAAGACGTTCAGCATTGTTTAATTTAATTAAAACATTATTATTTGTTGGTTGAGAACGAGACTGCTATTACTGCCTCAACCGATAACAAGTGTTCTTTATATTGTGCTTATACGCTACAGAAGGGGAATTTGTAGGTAGGCTAGAGGTCTCAAGCACAAACGTGTTCATTTTCCCTTCACCATTTTCAGGAATGTACGTTGATCGCTTTCGTCACATTCAATAACTGACATCAAAGTAATATAATGTCCATAAATATATGGCATTAGTGACAATATACCTATCAGTGTCAACACAAAAGCTTACTTGTACCTAAGGACTCCTAAGACTCCCACAGAAGAACAGGTATGAAATATTATAATGTGTATGAGGGTATTGATCACTATGAAATGCCTGTTTCTCATTTCTTCAGGTAGCTAATAACTATTCTGGTACGTTATTCTAAATTCCTGGTAACCAGATTAGACCATACATGTTTCTATATCCACCTGGGTGCTGATGATAAGTCATAATTCCTGCAGCCACATAGGTAGGAACTTCCATGTAGATTCCTAGACACAACTTGTATTTGTAGACTCGTTTCAGTTATTACAATGTATTTATATCACTCATACATTATCCTTGATTAGCTAAAGTAGGATAATCAATTGGTATCCAGTTCACATTGTGTAACATTCTTCATGCTGGAATTCTATTCCCACACCATGGCTACAATAAGTGTAATGCAAGTGTAAGTGTAAATGAATTGGCTTTTCATTGCATATCTATAAATTCCCTAAGAATTGGATAATCAATTTATTATATTTGCCACATTTTTGTAATGTTCTTCATGTGTGAATCTTAATTCACTTCTTTGGTTCAACCTAAATTAGGCATCATAACCATCATCTTTGGATGAAGATAAGAATCAGACCATTTTCTAAATAATATTTCATTATTATATGCATGTGTTTTGGACCGCAATTAATTTTTATACATGGACCTACTAGGATGTAAATTTTTGTTATATGTTCTCATATCCACATATTTTGTTTGTCGGTATTGAGGCAAACAAAATGAGGTGGAAGTGCCCACAATGTGGCCTCGGCTGAAAGGTGCATTTTTCTTCCAGTCCTTTCAGTGGCCCTACCAACAAAGTAGAAGTCCAAGAGGACCAAGGCTAGAAGACTGAGGAGTTGATTAAGGACAGCTTACAGTGTACTCAGTCAAGACCACGGGCAGGACCCGTGGACCAAGTCAAACCCAGATCAAGTACAATAAATACCAACAATATATTCATTGCTTTCTCCAGCATCCTTACCTCGTAACAAGTTAAGTGCATCTTTGCCAATACGCGAAGACAAAGATTGCAGTTTTGCTTAATTCCAAACCCATATAGCTACCAAGCGGAAGCTTACTACACCCTACCTAAAAACAATTTCAGTCAATTCATGGAGTCAGACGCCTAATGCCCAAGTGGGACACGTATTGAAATTAAACTTATTTATTAGTTTCATCATCGATTGCATGGTACCTTGAAAAAGGAAGTGCAAGCATCAATTTACTTCATCCCCAAAACTGTGACTACTCGAGTAGATGCACGCAGCAATATACAGTAACCGATAATATGGAAATTATGGTTGATTCACTCAAATCAAATTCTAGTCACATCATAAACTAACAACGCAGCCAGAGAGGAAGAGAGCAAAGCACTGCTATCAATCGGTGGAGGCCTTCTCATGAACTTCACCCGGTGTGTCGTAATATTTTTTCCAAGGGCTTTGTTAGTTTTGAGGTTTTAGTTAATGTGAATCTATGATAGTCACCAGTTCGGGGGAAATAAATTATGATCAATAGTATAGCTTCTGTGACCCGTAATAAATTTAAATTGACAGGGTGCTTGCAGTTTCAAGGCACCTTAGATATGTCAAATTAAATTATGAATTTAATTAATTTTTGCAAATAAGCACCCTTCGGCGTAGCCCTTGTTGGGGCTCCTTGCATGCTGACTCCAATAAAGAAAAGGCAAAACTAATTTTAATTAATCAATTAAATAATATGAAAAAGGTTGAGTGTTATGGTATCTTCTGCACTTCCAATATCAGGTGAAGAGGAACACAAAAATTAAACAATCTTTGGTAGGTTTCACTTGTCAAATTCCCAACTTAACTGGCAACAGGAATGGTGCTGGATGAACACTAGGGGAAAAGAAGAATGATAGGCATTAGAGAAAGGCGGCAGAAATAGGAGACTTTCCGATAGTTCCTCTGAGGCCAGTCTTCGTCCACGGGTTCTGCCCGTGTTCTTGGCTGAAGTGGCACAGGAAGTTGTCATAAGGGGAATTTCGTCTAACTGCTGGCACTTGGCGTCAGTCGACGTGCCGAGGAAAAAATTGTTGTGCCGAGGAAAAAGTTGAAGTGCCGAATAAAAAGTTGTGCCGAGGAAAAAGTTGACGTGCCGAGGAAAAAGAGCGTCCCAAAAATGAGGGCGCTAAAATATGGCCACATTGTGAGGCAATTACACCTCATTCTTCATGCCTCACGCAGGCAGACAGAATGGGTGGGCATAGAATATACTAATACAATGTACATCTAATAAGAGTTTTTCAATATACATTGACTGAGGACTTGATGTCCGAAATATACAATAAGCTAAACATTATTATCTCATTATCGGAGAATTTATGGATTATGAGTAGCTACCTAATGAAGGTTGTGCCATCGATTAGGATGCACGCAGCAATATACAGTAACCGATAATATGGAAATTATGGTTGATTACAAAGCAGGGACCAATTGTGGGCAATGTCAAGATCATTTGGGGGTCTTGAATATATGTATGTATTTGTAGGTATAGACGTACAGCCGTTTCCACCCTAGTTAAGGTCAATACATACATACATATGTCTATACATATAGGCTACGGCATTAGTGCCCGAGCCCACAAAGACAAGTTGTGCCTAGGAAATCTGCATGGAAATTTCTACCCATGTGGATGCAGGAAATATCCTAATCATCTGCATCCAGGTGGATACATGAAATATCACTCTTCTTACCTTGTAATACTCCTATTGTTGAGGATTATATCCTGCATAGGGTAAAACCCTGTTTTGTTTCACTGGATCAGGAATGATATAGCTAATGTATCCCGTAATGACCAGTGACTGTCACTATTAGGCATCCCTGGAAATGTGATGAAAGGGAACAGTGAAAATTGAAGCCTAGCCTAGCTAGCTTTTGAGTATATCACCTAATATAAAATATACTCTACACTTCCAGTACACTTGATGTATACACTTGTTGATGTGTACACATGTTATGTACATAACAGCACTATCAGTGTAAGGGTAGCAACATATTCTATTACACCCTAAAGTTCAGTTCTAAAGTTTTTGTCATGAGTGTGGCACTAACAGGATACGGTGCCATTTATAAACGGCAAAGGGAGGACAGCACACTTTCTTAACTGTACAATAAACCCGACTCATCCCGGAACTTGAAAACCCAAAAAGGTGTCGGAGTAAATTAAAGGTATAGATGAGCGTCTGCATGCAGGAGGCATAAAAAACGACTGTTTTGAAAACTCAGATGGAAAAATGTCAAATAATTATTTGCTTCTATTTGTTTTTAAAAATTATATTGGTAAGCAATCCTGGCCCGTCTTCCAGGGATGAGGGGAGGGCTATCCCCATTGGGAGGTTGACTGTAAACGAGTTTTTGAAGCGATTTAGTATGGGCTGGTCTTGGGTTATTCATGCAGGACCCCCACCATCCCCTTTCTGGAATTCCTGAGTATGCTAATGAACAAATTGCCATTCAGATCTATTTCCACGCATAAAATGAAACATATTTGAAGCAGAGGACAGTTAGGTTTCATGATATGTCCTAAACTTAGACTGGTTGTAAAAATGTAGGCAAAATTGGTATAAGAACACAAACAGTGACTTAAACAGGTACATTTACTAAGGTGCAGGAGGTAGAGAGAACAGACCATTCCCGATGAAGGGCAGAAACAGGAATTCGCTCCTAATTTGGTCAAGTCTAGCCTCTATTCCTTGTCAAGTAGATATACCCCTTATTCCTGTTTATGTATATCTCCAATAGGGTAGCATAATAAACTTCAAAGGAACGGTATCGTCAATAGGCTTCTTCAAGTGTTGAAGCTTTTGAAACATCAG
Source organism: Gammarus roeselii (assembly GCA_016164225.1). NCBI lineage: Eukaryota > Metazoa > Arthropoda > Malacostraca > Amphipoda > Gammaridae > Gammarus > Gammarus roeselii. Next base: position 6,318 of record SDVV010015716.1, on the reverse strand, counting down.
CTATATTATTGACTAGGCCTTAAGAACTGGTTGCAGATGCGAGTAGAAACTGAAATATCGCAGCAAAGTTAAAATAGTTTGTTCTAATTGCACTCCGTAAAACTCTTGCTCTTTGGTCAAATTTAGGGATGATTCGCACATTATTCTAGGGATGTTTCGCACAATATTGTTGTCCGTTCTAAGCAACTTCTGAAATGGCGGTATTGGATCGCACCACTGTACACACATGTTGTGCACATGCACTGTTTAGCCTTGATTGCCTTGTTTAAACACTGCATTCTCGGTCGGTAGTAGAGCTCTGTACAGTAGGGGGAAAAAACGTTTAAGATTGAAGATTCAGTAAATCTTCAATGATCATTTTACGTTCGATATTTGAACACATTGGAAATTTAGTAGATATTATCCATGAAGAAGTTTTGTCCAGCTATAATACCGTAAAATAGTCTATATCGAATTAAAATCCACGCGAGAAAAGTTGAGTTTTTTTTCTGTTACATACTAACCATAAACGAATTTTATTTCGCTACTGTACATGTGTCCAGGGATGCGTGGTTAAGGCGTAAATAGGAAAATTTCATACCGCTTGAACAGAGTCACGTCTCCTCTGATAGCCAATGCAATGGAAATCATAAGATGGAGTACGAGTGCTTGAGTAGTTGACGAAAAACCGTTTAGTTAATAATGTTTGTTATTTATGAATCCACGAGTGACTTGCATGTTACGGCATCACGTTTCCAACATTGAAATTGTTTTTTTGAAAAAAGTTAAATCGCACACTACCGTTCATATCGTTCATACCGTCCATACCGTTCACTGCCGTTGACCACCGTTCATACCGTTCACTACCGTTCATACACGGTCCCATTAATGAGTTACACGTTGTGATGAACTCCATAAGGTAACTTAATCTGATTTGATAGCCGCGGCTTATCATCGTTTGTATTTGAATAAATAAATAATAATTACAAATTTTTATTCAGACATAAACACACTAAGGTATCATATTAAGTATCGGAATAGACGTTATCACAACGTGTAATTGAGGAACAAGGTGTTATAATCTTTTATCGTTACGAGTCGTTAATTAAGACTTATAGGTCGCGCAAAAATTAAATTGATAGGCGATATATTTTTCAAATTATTTTGAATAATAAAACAAGAACACATAAACGGGGGCAGCTACAAATCAAAGGTGTATGAATAATTTTGTGTAGCTGTTATGATAACTGAATAAGTTGACCATTGCACGAACACGGAGGCTTATAGTTGTAAGCGATTAAAAGAGACAAAAAAGACGACGCGTTGTGAACAAGATGTGTTCCCTGCTGTCCTCATCTCCACACTGTCGGAGTACCAAGAGGTGCCCTGATTGCCCAACTGACTGCCATGACTGACAATATTACATAAAGGGAGGTGCCTTGCATTACTGCGTGAGAATGGAATTCTTCAATCAAGGAGCAGCCCTACCGTTTGTTAACTTCCGAGTGGCGTGTCCTCCTGGTTCTATATCTCTTATTGGCACACAAGAAAATCACAGACTCCGCCCTAATTTTTGTAATACATACAGGGCTATGAAGGCAACAGAGAATAAATACATGACCCGCTGCTATTTTACACCGGACACAAAAAATACTGATTTCGCTACAAAAGACAGGCCCAAATGACCCCCCACTTGACGACGGGCCTTGGACGAGTAACCAAATCCGAGGGCACACATCTGTTTGCTTAAGGAAGCACTTTCGAGGGATGCTAGCCCTATCCAGCAGCTCGCACCGTGAAAAACTCAAACTTTAGCTACATGTTTTAGGCGTAAAACAAGGGAGTGTTATAGCACCTCCCCTTCTTATAGTGACATCGTCCTCGAGGGCAGTTTTTTTTTTGTTGACCGTGGGGTTCTGGACATCCTCGATGTCCTTTTAGTTGGCCGCAGTGTTCAGACGTCCTCGAGGTCACTCAAACTTTAGCTACGTGTTATAGCCGTATAAACGGAGTGTTATAACAAGGGACCGTGTAAGAACGGACGCGAGCATATGAAAGAAAAAGGGAAAATCTTTATTCATACACACATGGTGTGTTAGTGTTTTCAAATCCTAACTCTATACATATATATTTCGACTTATGTGGCCGACACAAGGCTCGCCTCACACTCCTCTTATACAGTCCTACTCACACAATTTAGCTCTTTTGCGATAAAGAATACAGCCGGAAGACCCCGCAACACACCCTCTGGGTCATGTGTGCGGTCCGAGGTCAGCGTCAGCAGCAGGGCCTGACATTGTGACTGGTTTACCCCTACCGCGTCATGATGACCGGGCCCCTCCCCACCCAAGATCATCCCGTTTCTCAACGCGATGCCAAGGGCGGGAAAGCAGATCAGGGCACCGTCACAAATCAACCGTTCACAACCCATTCTCCGCTCGCACCTGTTCGTTGCACACTCTTTCGCTACCTCCACACTCAAGTCTCTCCTTTCTAACGCCTGCTCCACACCATCCATCCACCCAAACTTCGCTCTACCTCTAGGCCTACGGCCACTCGAGAGTAGATTCGTCTGTTCCGAGATGGTTCGGACACATTGTGAGGATGGATGAAGATAAATTGCCTTCGTCAGTCTTTTTATCAATTTCCCTTCATATATCCTCACCTCTGACTTCACCATCCCCGTTCTAATTCGAACCACGTCGTTACTGATCCTGTCTCTCAGCGTCACTCCAGCCATGCTCCTCAAACATTTCATCTCGAAATCAATCGACCTTCCCTCTTCTGCTCAACCCCCCCCCACCTCCAAATCTCCAGAGCACAGTTGGGACAACTACACCCTCATTCAACCCTCTCTTTGCTTCCATCACCTTCGTCCTACAGCTCATTACACCCTTCATTGTACCCACCACTTTACACACTTCCTTCACTCGCGACTTCACCTCAGTTTCCACTAGTTCAGTCTTCTCCACATGGGAGCCCGGATACTTAAAACACTGAACTACTTCAGGTAACCATCCAGTTTGGAGGACACTTATTCCACTGGCATCGACATTCCTCGAGCATCTCGATCATTACTTCACTTAAACCCACGTTCACGCGAAGCTTCCTCCTCTCACACACTCTACCAAATTCAGACACTAGTCTACACAGCATCTACTCTGAATCCACCACCAATGCCGTATCATATGCAAACTGAAACTGATTCAGCTGCCAACTCCACCCATCCGCTTCCAACAGCTCCAAGCTACGACCCATTATACACTCGCCTATACTGAAGAAGCATGAGAGAAAATACACATTTATGTCTGATTCTCAGAGCGGGTCTGCTCTTTTTATTTTAACATTAAATAGATGTGCAGAGATTTCTCACTTCTGTGTAATATCTGCGGCCTCCATACTCCCATGGGCAGCTGGTACACACTCTCACCCAGAATAATTTAGGCTGTATACATTGCCTACGGAGCAATTTTATATTCTCAGTAACAGTTGGTCCAGGGGTTTCGACCTTATCCAAAATGCACCAGCATTAATGAGTTCCAACTGAAAAATAGCATGAAATCTTTATAATTTCTATTTTTTTTCGTACTCCCGCGGGTGTAGGATTGCAGCGTCTAGGCCAGTCGAGAACGTAGCGTCGAGAACACACCAATTGAAGTGACACAAACCCTCAGTTTCAAGAGATGATTTTTCTCAAAAACCGTCAGTTCAATCGTTCTCAAATTTTTTATGGTACAACTTTGTAGCATTGATCTACATTAGGCCAAGAGTTTTTTCTGTCGAGACAAATGCCAAGCAGCCTAGTCATCATTTCTCATTCGGATCGTTAGCGCGTTCCTTTGTGTAACATAATGGCTCAATCGTGAGTGATGAGCCACGGTCATCATGGCCATCAGACACATGCCTAAAGTTTGCTTGTGAGGGAAGTGTGTTTGTCAATTGATACCTCCCGAGTGATGAGGACTTCTTGAGGGAAATATTACTAGAACAGGCGAACAAAGGATCACCAATCTAGAGGCGAACGCTCTCGTGACAGGCCCCCGAACCGTCAACATTTTCATTTAACGAATCATTTGGGGAGCTTTTAAGTGTATATTATTGTTTTGCTACGGGACATCATAGCTAGCATTCTAGTGGCTTTATTAGCAGCATCGTTACATTGCTGAGGGCATCAGCAATGCAAGGGCTTCAATTCGTCTCTCCGCTCTGATATCCTGAGGATGTCGAATGTCCTGATATCCTGAGGATGACGAATGTCCTGATATCCTGAGGATGACGAATGTCTTGAAATCCTGAGGATGTCGAATGTCCTGATATTCTGAGGATGACGAATGTCCTGATATCCTGAGGATGTCGAATGTCCTGATATCCTGAGGATGACAAATGTCCTGATATTCTGAGGATGACGAATGTCCTGATATCCTGAGGATGTCGAATGTCCTGGTATCCTGAGGAGGACGAGTGTCCTGATATTCTGAGGATGACGGATGTCCTGATATCCTGACGATGTCGAATGTCCTGATATCCTGAGGATATCGAATGTCCTGATATCCTGAGGATGACGAATGTCCTGATATCCTGAGGATGTCGAATGTCCTGATATCCTGAGGATGTCGAATGTCCTGATATCCTGAGGATGTCAAATGTCCTGATATCCTGTGGATGACGAATGTCCTGATGTCCTGAGGATGTCGAATGTCCTGATATCCTGAGAATTACGAATGCCTTGATATCCTGAGGATGTCAAATGTCCTGATGTCTTGAAGATGTCGAATGTCCTGACATCCTGAGGATGTCGAATATCCTGACATCCTGAGGATGACGAATGTCCTGGTATCCTGAGGATGTTGAATGTCCTGAGGATGAAGAATGTCCTGACATCCTGAGGATGACGAATGTCCTGGTATCCTGAGGATGTTGAATGTCCTGAGGATGAAGAATGTCCCGATATCCTGAGGATGACGAATGTCCGGATGTCCTGAGAATGTCGAATGCCCTGATATCCTGAGGATGACGAATGTCCTGATATCCTGAGGATGACGAATGTCCGGATTCTCAAATACTCTCCGCACACGATGTTCATCGTTCAGAAAAACTTGAGCCTGTTGACTGATGTGTCATTCCTCCTCGTTCAAAAGGCTTCAGGCTTTCGGGACTTTGAACATCGTGTGCGGATGGGATAACGTAAATACAAAATATATATATTGGTTTAGTAGGAAACTCATTGTTGTGTCGTCCGCTTCTCGCTCTCTACGACTGTTCTCAAGATGCTTTTTATCGATCTTGATTTGTTTTTGATCGATATATTGTGAAAAAAATGTTTTGGAATCGTTTTGGCGTTCACAGCAACTTCCTTTTCATAATGATGTACTATATAATACTATTTGAATATGCGTGTTTACGCCTAGAAACCAGGTTGTTCGGCGGACAGAACTCAAAGCCGAGGGAAAGCGTTTGAGGGCTGCTTGCTGACAGTTTTAACAGTTAAATTTGAATGTATTGAATAAAAGGAGACCTCTGAGCTCCTCTTGATGTAGCTTCATTTGTTGGCCTATGTGCCATTGGCCTATGTGCCATTGGACTATGTGCCATTGGCCAATGTGCCATTGGCTTATGTGCCATTGGCCTATGTGTCATTGGTCTATGTGTCATTGGCCTTTGTGCCATTGGCCCATGTGCTATTAGCCTATGTGCCATTGGCCTATGTGCCATCGGCCTATGCGCCATCGGCCAATGTGCCATTGGCCTATGTGTCATTGGCCTATGTGCCATTGACCTATGTGCTATTGGCCTATGTGTCATTGTCCTATGTGCCATTGGCCTATGTGTCATTGGCCTACGTGCCATTGGCCTATGTGCCATTGGTCTATGTGCCATTGGCCTATGTGCCACTGTCCTATGTGCCATTTGCCTATGTGCTATTTCTTAGATCAGATTAATAGGTTCTAGCCCAACAGTTCGCCCTCAGTTCAAACCAGAGGCACCTCGTGAATCATAAACGCGAAACACTTCTTGTTAATCGCTGACAAAAATAAGTAAAAAACAGCTGCAACGGGGAGAATTGATCTCCGATACTCTGCTCACTGGCTTACAAAGGTCAACTTATAGTATTTGCCTGAGAGCAAATGGTTAGTTGGAAATGGTTCAGCGAGTCTTGTCTTCAGAACGCTGTGCCACATCTCTTGGTTTTTCCTTCACAACCTCTCATGTAAATGTGCGTATATTGCAATACTCAAATCACAGCATGGAACACTATTTTTACTCCATACAAAGGACTACAATTGTATTCAAAACTGGTTAACATAGAAATGATACAGTGGGACTTTTACTGTTCACACA
>SDVV010015715.1:0-14453 GCA_016164225.1 Gammarus roeselii | reverse complement strand
CAAAGGAGATAAAAATGAATGCTGCAACTCGAAAGGTATCAGTCTGTTACGTGTTGTTGGTAAGTTGTACGGGAGAGTGCTGATCAAAAGGATTAGAGGCAGTACGGACTGCGCAATTGGAGAGGAACAGTGTGGCTTTAGGAGTGGTAGAGGGTGTACCGATCAGATATTTGCAGTGGAACATTTATGTGAGAAGTACCTTGCCAAAGGAAAGGATGTGTTCTGGGCCTTCATGGATCTGGAGAAGGCATACGACAGAATTGACAGGGAAGCGCTGTGGAGGGTGTTGCGTTTGTATGGAGTGGGCGGACATCTGTTGAAAGCAGTGCAGAGTTTCTATGCTGACAGCCGAGCATGTGTCTGAGTGGGGAGCGAGGTGAGTGATTGGTTCACAGTGAAAGTGGTACTGAGACAAGGCTGCGTGATGTCTCTCTGGCTGTTCAACCTCTATATGGATGGAGTGGCCGGGGAGGTGAACGCGAGTGTGCTGGGTCGTGGCTTGGAACTCTTGGAAGCGAATGGGCGGAGTTGGCAGTTGAGCCAGTTGCTATTTGCTGATGATACGGCCCTGGTTGCGGATCCAGAGGAGAAGCCATGTAGGCTAGTGTCCGAGTTTGGTTGAGTGTGTGATAGGGTGAAGCTTCGAGTGAACGTGGGCACGAGTAAAGTAATGAGATGCACGAGGGCTGTCGATGAGGGCAAAATTAGTGTCACCCTAAATATGGAGCTCTTGGAGGAAGTTCAGTGTTTTAAGTATCTGGGCTCCCATGTGGAGATAACTGAACTAGTGGAAACTGAAGTGAAGGCGCGAGTGAAGGAGAGGTGTAAAGTGTTGGGTGCAATGAAGAGTGGAATGAGCTGTAGGACGTTGGGATGGAAGCAAAGAGAGGGCTGTATGAGGGTAATGTTGTCCCTACTGTGCTCTACGGAGCTGAGGACTTGGGTGGGTGAGAGCAGAGGAGAGAGGACGATCGAATGATTTCGAGATTAAATGTTTGAGGAGCATTGCTGGAGTAACGCTGAGAGACTGGATCACCCACGACGTGGTTCGAATCAGGACAGGGATGGTGAAGAAGTTGGAGAACAGAGTGGATTCGCGTGTTCCGAGATGGTTCGGGCACATGGAGAGGATGGATGGAGGGAGATTGGTGAAAAGGGTGATGAATGCGGAGGAGAGTGGTCGCAGGCCTAGAGGTAGACCGAAGTTCGGGTGGATGGATGGTGTGAAGCAAGCGTTAGGGAGGAGAGACATGAATGTGGAGATAGCGAGAGCGCGTGCAATGATAAGGCGTGAGTGGAGAATAGTTGTGAATGGTTAATTATGACGATGCTCTGATGTCCTTTCCCGCCTTTGACATCCCGCTGTCGGGATGGTCGTAGGTGTGTGGGGGGGACGGGGGGCGGCCATTATGACGCAGCGGGGGTAAACTAGTGAAAACTGTCGGGCCCAGCTGCTGACGACGGATCCTCTGACAGCACTCGTGACCCAGAGTGTATGTTGCGGCGGTACCGGCCGGACCCTTAGCACAAATGGGCTAAGTTGTGTGAGTACGAGCGTATGAGGTGCGCCTTGCCGTCGGCCACCCCCCTTTCTGGGGGATGCGGCCTAGTGCCTGTATCTGTAAAAGCCTCGAGATTCTGTCCACGCAACCACCTGGGCAATTGCACTCTGTAGTTTACGTTGGAGTTGGGAGACAACTGGCGCGGATGCGTATATCATAAAGTCATCAACGTACAGTGACCCATTCACGGAGGGAGGGATCACCCGAGTGATCCCATTAATGGCGATCGTGAATAGAGTACACGAAAGGACGCTACCTTGGGGGACCCCCTAATCTTAGGTATGTATGTCCAAAAGGTGATTGCCGATTTTGGCCCGGAAGACTCTCCGCCGGAGGAATTTCCGTACGAAAAATGCTAGGTGACCCCGGATTCCCATCCGGTGAATCTCTCGGAGGATGCCATAACGCCAGGTTGTATCATATGCCTTCTCTAGGTCAAAGAAAATGCAAACAGTGTGCTGCGTGCGGTCCAAGGCACCTTGGATATCAGTCACACCGCGTAATAATGCGTCCTGCGCTGATAGCATCCGTCGAAATCCGAATTGTAATGGGGAGAAGAGTGAGTTTGCTTCTAAGTGCCGAGTCAGTCGGGCATTCACAATTTTCTCCAGAACCTTCGCTACACACGAAATGAGAGCTATAGGGCGGTAGCTGGTCAATTCATCGGTAAGCTTACCAGGTTTTGGGAAAGACAGAACCACTGCCTCCCTCCCCCGATCGGGATAGGAGTGGGTAGACCAGATTGAGTTGTAAATATGAGACACAAGCAGGAGAGTGCAGAGGGATGTAGGTGCCGGAGTATCTCGTAGGAGATTTGATCTTCGCCAGGAGCAGAAGGGTTGGAGGTGCGAATTGCACCAAGGATTTTGCGTACCGTGATAGGTTCATTGTAAGGTTTAAGGGAGTTTATGGAGAAGTCTAGATCATTTTGTTCGGCAGTACGCTTTGTGATACGGAAAGTAGGGCTGTACCCAGAATCCGAGCTGACAAAGGAGTAATGTGTTGCCAAGAGTTCTGAGACTACTTGCGGATCGGTGTGGGTTGTTCACATCATCCTTAGGGTTGGGAGGGAGGGGGGGGGGGTGAGAGCAGTAGTTCCGTCATTTTCCGTATGCGGGACCACACTTTAGACATGGGTGTGTTGAAATTAATGGACGATACAAAGTTTTGCCACGATTCTCTCCTGGATAGAAGTATGTATTTCGTGCTTTTGCAGTTTCTCGTTTAAACGTAATTTTATCTGCTACTGCTTTGGTGCGTCAATATCGATTGAATGCACGCTTCCTATGCCGTTTTACTATTTCACACAGGTCACTCCACCATGGTGTTCTAATTTTACGTGGTGTTCCCTTGGTTATAGGGATGCTGCGATTTGCAGCGTGGAGGATGGTACTATCAAGGTTTTCTATAATCTCGTCACAGGATATATCCTGAGGTGGGAGAGGTGTTGTTGTATAAGCAGTGAACGATTGCCATTTGGCTTTACCCATTATATATCGACGAGCGGTAGAAGTATCTTCAGGATGGAAAGTAGTGATAGTGATGGGGAAGTGGAAACTCCCGTAGGGCTCCTCCAGCACTTGCCAGGCAAGGTCTGAGGAGAGGTTTGGGGAGCAGTAGGAGGAGTCAATAGCCGATAACGAGGCTGTCTGGGTATGGAAAGGCGTCGGTTCTCCAGTATTAAGGAGCTCAATATCAGAAGACAGAAAGAATGCTTCGACGTGCCCTTCACGTCCATCAGCTGTGTCTCCCTTCAAGAGGGAGTGTTTAGCATTAAGGTCACCAACAAGAAAGTAGGGCACAAGAAGTTGCCCAACCAGGTTAGTAAGAAGTGCACATGGAATTAGTTCATTTGGGGATACATAGGTTACAAATAGTAACGGAGCGTTTGAGGCCCACTCTGTGGGCCTGAGCTTGCAGAGTGGTTTTTAGCGGGATTGAAGTGCATGCGATTGCTTGATTTAATATTGTAGCCAGGCCAGTGCCCGGTCGAGCATTGGCAGTGGGCGAGGTGAAGTGGGCTTTATACCTACTGGGAACAAATAGTTTGTACAGCCCAGGAAAGTTTCATGGAGACAACCATTGGATGATAGGTTTGGGTTAATTTCATTAGTTCAGCATAGTTAGCACGGTAACCTCTAATGTTCCATTGAAGGACGAGGGTATCAGACATTGTGGTTTAGGTCAGAGAAATTCAAGGTCTAGGCTTGAGTTGATAAGGTATAATTATATATAGCTTTTGTAGACTATGTCACTCACGGCCTGTCAGCCGCGCTCGACGAGTATCGCTGGAGCTTCTCTTTTGGCTACGAGTCAACAAAAGATCACCTTCGTTTGGATCATCATCGTCCAGATTGGAGCCAGTGCGCTTAGCGCTGGTAAGCGGCATGCAAGTCTCTCCGACCTGAGGCAATGATGAGGTAGGGTGGGTATCACTCAACACGATGTTCGGCGCATTTCCCTTAGGATTATAATCCGGAGAGGCTAAGCGAGGCAGAGGCGAAGGGTCATTTGGTGCCCTAATGAAGGTACCAGAATGACATCTGGGTTGAGCAGTAATCTGGCTAGGCTGCGCGGTTACCAAGGGTAATCTTGGTTGGGCTTGGAGTAAGGCGGGTTTAAACGTTGGTGACAGATCCCGGGTTTTTGTCATGTGTGGCTGGTGAGGAGCGCGTTGAGGTGGCAGCGTTTCCTTATGTGGTGCTGCCTTTAATAAAGGCAGGTCGTCGTCCAGATTCAGGTCTGGGACTCCTAATGTACGTCGATCAGCAAGTGATGGACGAAGCGAGGTGGGAGTGAGGGAAGGTATCTCCAACGGAATTTCCGAGTTTACGGACAGTGCAAATGACTGTCGTTGTGGGCTTCCTCGATTTCGAGGAGGATAAAGGGCATCGTGTTGTAGGTTAGAAGAAACCCTGGTTACAGGTGTTCCCGCTGTCACTGCAGCAAAGCTAGCAAGCAGGCGGATAAATTTGGCGGTTATTTGTCTCTTGGCTTCAGGGTAGGAAAGCCGTTCTCTAGCTTGAACAGCGAGTATCTCCTTTTCGAGTCTGTAATAGAAGCATTTGCGTGATGACGCAGGATGGTCCTCTGAACAGTTGGCGCAATTAGCAGGTCGGTCACAATTGTTGCCATGTGCATCTTTGCCACAGCGGAAGCATGTACTTTTTATGTTTCTCATTCGGCAGGCATCACTTACATGACCAAACTTTTGGCAGTTGTAGCAGCGTCTGGGATTAGAGATGTATTCTCGATTCGAGCACTGTGACCAACCATTGTGGACATCAGAAGGCAGAGAACAGAGCTTGAATGTGAGGATGTAGACACCAGTTTACTCCTGAACTCCGCTTCGCCGTCGTTTCACTCTGTATATCTTAGTGACTTGCTGATCCGCGAGTTCAGTAAGAATATCGTCGTCGGAGTGGTTTGGTCTGTTTTTATAATATATAGTTCCGTGTATCGTGTTGATAGTAGGGTGCACATCAACTTTTACAGGTGTATTATTTAGTGGTTTTAGGATCTGATTGTTCCTACTTTGCTCCTCATCTTTCACCTCTACAAGGAGGGAGCCATTCTTAAGCTCATTGACGCGCTTCGGGGGTTCCCCCAGTGCAGCGCGGAGTTGTTGATTAGCTTGAATAGTATTAGTAACAGACAGGTTCTGTCCCGAGATTGCCTTGACGGTGAAGAACTTAGTGTAGTTTTTATTTTGAAAAAGATTTTTGAGTATTTTCTGATTTTCAACGTATCGGTCATGGGGTCTTACACGATTGCGGCGGCTTCTCCCCGCTTTCGTCCGGAAGCAGCATGTACCGCACACGCGTTACGGTCGCGTGTCTTGTTTCCAAAGTCTACCCCTCCAGAAGTTGGGGAAGGCTGCTGTTGACTAATCATCTCTCCATCAGGCAGCCTGGGATGGAGGGGTTTACGACCACTATTTGAGCGCGACCGCCGGGCGATGGCGGTGTTGAAGATCGTCTACCAGACGGTGACGCTGATACGTCATTATCTTGCGATAACCGTGGCTGTTGTTGTAATAGCCGTTGTTCAAAAGAATTATCCAATGGAGAAGTCTGGGTCGTCAACATTTGCCGAATTTCTATTATAGAATCCATGCGAGTTGCGAGGAGCCCCCCCACCATGCCAACGCCCACCTCGGAGCGCATAAAGCAAGTGTTTTCTGGCTCTTTTAACAAGCGCCACTTGTGAGCTATGAGAGGTTCGTTTCCCCTGCAACATAGTATTCCGACGATTAAGCAAGACCTTCCAACAGCTCGACCCCAGCAACAAGTTCCCTGAAGGTTGTCCCACCCCCCAATCCACAGCATCGTAGGGGTCTGATGCAGTCCTATCATTTACAGCGCTATCCGTCGTCAACCTTGCTTCTTTGGCCACCTTGATAGTTGGTGAGTATAGATTCAAGAAAACATGCATGAAAAAAAAATAAGTAATAAAGAAATATATAAAGCAAAAAAAAAGGATAACAAAAAGAAAATAATTAGTAAAATAAATATATTAAGTAAAAAAAACACTACGGGGGAAGTTGTCAAGGGAAGAAGAGAGATAAGTTAATGTAATTAATACAGTTTCAATAAAACAAACGAGGTAAAAGGAGTAAACAAGGTGAAAGCATAACCAGGAAAGAGTAGAGAAGGAGAGATAGTGAAAAGTGAAAGAGTCCGAAAGGAAAGTAGGGTGTTCACCCCTCCGGTTGGATCGTGACCCCGTGCGACCCGTGAAACAGTAGCTTTAGGGGGGAACTTGTAGAGGAAGTCGGGTGTGGCTCTAATTTGCATGGCTCTTCACAGAGTCTGGTTTTGTAAAGAATCGTGTCACTTTGAAGTTTTGTGTCTACTCTAATGGCAAAGCCTTCGTCGCTGCTGGTGACGACGCTTAGGACTGGGCGGCCAGTGAAAGAGCCCAGCTCTGTTCGCAGAGTGTATGGACAAATATCCGGTCTGTCGTTGGCGTTGTATTCATTGAATGGCGTGTGTTGCTTCCTCATTGCAGCCCTCGGAACTCGGTTGGGGTTTTGTGATGTGAAGAGTTGTCGAAGTTGTCGTCGGACGTAGAGGTAGAGGTACTTGCGTAAGTTGCGGGTTCTTTACTAGTTCGTGGATATGGAGAAAAATGGCCTTGACATGACCCTTGAGCCTCGTTAGACGGTCGTCAATTGTGCTCGGTTCTGGGGCAAAAACTTCTGCTTCCTGCTCAGAGATGCCGGTTGCTTGGCTTAGTAGATTTCTGATTTCTTGGACGGTCCTGGTTAGCTCATTGATGCGGAAGTCTCTCCGGTCATCATCGGCTGAGTTGGCGCTGGTCATCTTGGAGAGGCTGACGTTCTTGGCTGTTGGAATCTTGGTCTTCGTCACTTTGGAGGAGATGCTGGTCCTTTCGAGGTGGGGCTGCTTCCTTCCCCCATTGGATCCCTGGTTCACGCCAGGGGCTAGGGCCTCTTGACCGGCTTTACCGCTTCTAACGTTAACGTTAATTGAACACTTTGCAAGCAAATCAAACGTGCGGTTCAAGGTCCCGGCACCAACTACGGCCAGCCTGTGCTATCGGTTAATAATCAGTATCTGAGCAAACGCGAATTCCGGTAATAGGTGTTGATAGCGTTGGGCTTGCTGGATGAGCGTAGGGACTGTGCTGCTAGTACCAGTTCATTGAAAAGTGGCGAGCGCGACCCAGGTAAGGTGTAAGGAAATTGATTAGGACAAGGAAACCCTGATGCTGTTGAAGCGAGAGAGTTCTGCGGGATAGTATATCCGTGCCCATGTCCTTGCAGCGGTCGATGTGCTGTGAGGTCGGGGCGATGGACCCGACCTCTCCGTTTAGCGTCACTCTTAAGGAAGTCTATCTGCTGGATGCTTTCCAGAATAGACTTTGCCAGGTTGATGTGGAAGCCTAGCTTGAGGAGAAAGGGCTGGCCGTCTGTGTGTTGAGCAGGCACTGATGTGCTGTCGGTGCCCAGAGCAGCCAGTCGTCGATGTAGAAGGCCGCGTCTATCCCTTGCTGGTGGAGTAAGCGGAATCGTAGTTTCGCTACCGTCGTAAAGATTTGCGGTCCCAGGTTGAGGCCGAATGGAAGGGCCGAGAAAAGGTATAGCTGGCAACGTAGTTTGAAAATCAGGTACTTATGGAACCTGGGGTGGATTGGAATGTGCCGGAAAAGCGTCCCTGATACCCTATTTGGTGAACCATAGACGATGTTTCAGCACGGCCCGTATTCTTCTCGGGTTGGACATTCGAAACGTAGGTACCGGGATGTATTTGTTGTGCCTGGAGAGGTCGATCACTATGCGATCCTCTCCCGAGGCCTAGGCAACCGTCAAGATGCGAGACACGAAGGCCGGTTGCCTGAGCACCACCTAGAGAATGCCTTTCCGCAGGAAGTCTAACACGAAGGGTTTGAGAACGTCCCCGTGTTGTTGGTGAGAGACAGCGTAATCGAGAGGAGAGGGTCGTGGCACACATCTCCATGAGAAGCCTTTGGACAGGATGCGTTTGAGCAAAAGCGAAGCCCCGCTCTCGTGTGCTAGGCGACTCCTGAGGGCCGCCGGAAGAGCATCAGTAAATACGGGAAGGGGAGCGATAACGCTTCCCGTAGTCGCCTGGGGACTTCGTTGGAGCGGGGGGGAGGGTCGTTTGGCTGCTGAGCCAGTTTAGCTCCCGATCATCCTCGACCATTCTGGCCACGTTACCTGGTCCCTTGGGGCAGTGGAGGGGCGGGCCCCCGAACCTGTACGTGAGGTACTGGGGCCACCATGCTTCCTTTGGGGTTGCATGACACTACGTAGGAACGCAGGCGATTACTGGAAGATGCTTGTCGACCGCTTTGGCCACGAAAGGGACCCTGCGCGACCGCCCTCTGGGGTTGCTGAGACGTTTGTGTCACCGGCGGTGCAGAGGCCACAAAACCTAAAGTGGAGGAGGCCATAAAAGAGAGGACCTCCGTCCTTCTTTGGAAGGTTTCAAGCGCCTAGAAAACATTGAAGATCACCCCGTCGGTGAGTGGTTGAGGTTGAAAAATCGATCCTGCTAGAACGGCTGCCCCAACAGACTCCGGAGTAAGCTTGTCCGACGTCTGAAAGCTGATTTTGTATCCTCACTGAGCCGCTTCGATCAGGGATCCCAACGACAGTTCGTGAGTGGAGCCTGTGTAGTGCTCCGACAAACAATGCAGTTACTGTCGGGTAACTCGCCTGCCAGCTGTTAATATGGGATCACGGATGCGAGCACGAATACCCGTCAGTGATGCGCTTAAGATCTAGCCGCATAGATTCTGAGCGATCTGATCGCGGAGCTGGAGATCCTTCGTACGTACCTCTGTAGTAATGTGCAGGGAAGGAAAAGCGATCTTGCCCCTAGTGGTCTCGAAGTGAGCCTTTGGGGAAAGGATCTGCGCATTGGCGAATTCCACAAGGGTCCTGATTCTATGGCAGCCTGATGCAAGCACAAAGTGCGCATTCGACCAGGAGCCGAGCTCCTTTGGGGCCGAATTGGTGGGCAGGGCGTCATCACTTTGAGTGGTGAGTTTCGGGAGTGCATCTAGTATACGTTCCAGATTGAACAATCCGTCATCTATGATGGTCACCCCTCGATTGACTTGTTGCTCGACCGCAAAGACGCATCCAAGAAGCTGGGTTGAAAGCTTCTTAGGAGTAGTCGACGGCAGAATAGGAGTGGACTTCCGGACGAGAACCGAACAGTGGTGTTCGTCAGGTCCATCGGAGAGGAAATGGAGTTAGAGCCTCGCACTTGAACTTTTATAGGTTACAGGAGGCTCTGTCTCATTGCACGATATTTGTTCCTGAACACCTCATAGATAGGACTGCCTGGAGCCACTTGCATGACTGACAGGCATATGTTGCACTTAACTGGCCGGTATACGTGACTTTCAAACAGCTGGAGTACCTTAGGCATTCGGTATGTATGTTATCGTTGGGCAGTGGAAAGGCACCCAGTTAGCCTGTGACGCGGTCATCAGAGGGATCGCTGGGTTTGAGTAGCCGTCCTGCGACTCTCGATCGCTCGCCTGTCGCTGAGGTGATTTTGAACATCATTACTGTAACAATGCAGACAAGTATGAAGTGGATGTTCTGATCCAAATATACGCTCGCAATCACCGCCACATGGCACAAAGTAATGTATGCATGAGTGAAAATAATAGATATGCTACGAATAAATTCGATACAAGTCATAAAACAATGCAAACAAATGCAGAATTTAGTTCATTATTTCATTAATGTGCAATGAGGCATGCAATGATGACCTGAAAACTACTGTTAGCGTTGGATTTGTGTCAAGCATTGTTAGCGTCCTCAATGACGCTGGGGCGGTAATACACATATGACTGAAATGAATCCAATGTGATGACAAGCCACTGTACATTATTGGGTTTGCAGGGCGACACCGACTTTTGACCGTTGGGACGTCATATGTGACGCATGATCCTCTGGTTCAGAAGACATGCTTTAAATGATGCTCTAAACGAGCTTATCATTATTCAGGAGACTTGTAAAAAAATGATGCTCTAAACGAGCTATCATCGTACCGTAGACTTGCTTTAAATGATGCTTTAAATGAGCTATCATCATTAAGTAGACTTGCTTCAAGTGATGGTCTAAACAAGCTATCATCGTTCAGAAGACTTTTTTTCCATACTTTTAATAAATAAATTACGAGAATACGATATGGTGCGCAACACATTTTCGTACCTATCGTATTGGTTGGCGTGTCGTCATTTGTTAGCCAGTTGTCGTCTGCTAAAGATGGCGTGTACAATCAAAGATGGCGTAGGGCGCCGGCCGGCAGCGCAACACCATATGTGACATATAATCAGCTGCGTGTAGTTATGAAAGGCTGTCCGTGGGCCGCTTGCTTCAAGACCAAACAGCTATAGCAGGCGTCTGCCTGAAGCAGGCATCTGTCAATAGCAATCATCTGCCTATGGCAGGCATCTGCCATATGAGCAGGATTTCAAAATCAAACAATGAACGGTTCGCGAAAGTACGTCATAAGTGACACCTAATCACCTGCATGTAGGTATGAAGGGCTGTCCGCAGACCGCTTACTTTAAAACCCAACACCGATAGCAGGCATCTGCCTATTGCAGGCATCGGCCAATAGCCGGCATCTGCCCATGGCCGGCATCTGTCCATGGCAGGCATTTGCATTATAATCAGGATTTCCAACCCAAACATTGAACTGTTCGTGAGGGAATGTCATATGTGACACGTAATCATCTGCGTGTAGGTATGAAGGGCTGTCCGTGGACTGCTTACCTCAAAACCAAACACCGATGGTGTCAGCTGTTGCAGATGTCATATGCTAGCAAGACTAAAGAAGGCGGCTGACTCCACCAGCGGGCAGTAGTTGTACGTAAACATAGAAAGTTTGACAGCGACGAGGCAGTGACACAGATAGAGCATTAGAAAAGTAGGCATTTTCTCAAGGCAATCCCCATCTGTGGCTCTGTAGCGGCAGTGAATCAATAGTTCACTGTCCATATATGCCGCTGCGTGCTCATCTTACTTAGTCTGAGCAATGTGCTAGGACCGCAAGGGTCCAGTTAGCGGTGAAGCTGTTCTTGGAGCATCTGCGCAACAACCGCCTCGGCTGAGAAGGAAGCATAGAATGAATGCCGGGGAAGGTAGACCTCCCTGATGTAAGGTTGGAAAGTGTTCGGATCGTCGGAAAAGGTTGAAAGACAATGTCGAATTTTGTTGAATAAGGTCAGGAGACATATAAAGGCCAAATTTCGTAGATAAATATTGAACGACATAAAATGTCTAATTTAGTTGAAAGATGTTGCAAGACCTACCAACTAATTTAATTGAAATGGTTGAATTTTGTTGAAAAAGGTTGAAAGATATAAACATCAAATTTTGTCGAAAAATGTCGGAAGACAAAAACGCTGACTTTTGTCTAAAATATCGCATTTTGTCAAAAAGGTCATAAGACACACATAGTAAAAACCCGTAGAAAACATGAAATTTCGAAATTACTCCAAACATTTTGACATAAAAATGTCAAAAACGGTCGAAAACTACTTCGACCAAGATCATCAAGATTCTCTCATAATCGTCTTGGTAATGTTTCCTCATCAAGATTCATTCGAATGAAGAGCAGAAGCGCATGCTAACACTATGGCTTTTACGGAATAGAAGAGAAAGGTGTTGGGTTCTGTTGGAACGGGCAGGTCGTGCATGAAGGCATTGAAAACGGAGGGGGAAAGGAAAGAGACCTGGGAGACACCATTGGGGAAATAGCTGGTACGGGATAGCGTTATTTTAGACAGTGTGTGCTTGACACTCAGGCAATTGGCAATCCATTTCTTGTAGTTTGGATGCATGTGTGTTGCGTATCTTACTAATACCAATGTGCGTTGAGCTGATTTCTACTTGTTTAGGCCTTCGTGGATGGTTTGGGTGAGGTGTGTGGTTGGGAAACCGTGGTGGTGTGGGGGAAAGTGGGATGTGAGCATTAATTTTGTTTAAAACCAGTATCTCAGACTTTCGAAGGGTTCGGGAGAGAAATGGGTCTGTATGAGGCTGGACCTGTGGGAGCCTTGTTGGGTTTCAAGATGGGTATGAGTTTCCCTTGTTCCCAAGTATTGGGCATTGTATTGTGTTGTATGGAAAAGTTAAAGATGTCTGTGAGGGTCGCGATGACGTGTGACTTAGATGTTCAGGTGAATGTATGATATGTCATCTGGGCCCGTTGCTGATGAGTTTTTGGTCTGGCAGATGATGGCTGTGGTCATGGCTGGTGTAAAGTGAGGATCAATGTTTGGGTCGATCTGTAATTTGTGTAACTGTTTGAGTATCTGCCTATTGTCTAGATTGTGTGGTAGGTGGCAGATGTATGCATAGTTTTAGTTGATGATGTCCGCTTGTTGTTGGTCTGATGGGATGGTGTGGGTGTTGGGTGGTAAGATTGCCTCATGTGTGTCTATATGGTTCGTGTTTTTGTTGTTGAGGCTCCTAATGTGTTTCCATAATTTGGATGGTGAGGTTCGGGAGTTGATGTTTGCAAGCACGTCTCGCCATTGGTTAGTCAGTCGCTCACAAATATTTGCATCTATTTCTGCATTAAGGGTTTGAATCTGTGTGATTTGGTCATTAGCGAGGGTAATTTACGGGATGGTTTCGTTGCTGAATTTTGCGATTAATGTGTGCAATTACGAAAAGTTTGAGCGGGATAATTGTAGATAGGGGATCGAAGTTGGAAGTTCATGACTATTGAGAAGGCTTCCGGTCGGACCCATTAGAGTGTATGAGAGTGTTGAGGTGCGCCTTACCGTTAGCCATCCCCTTACCGAGGAATTCCGTCTGGTGTGTGTCTGTCCCTGGAAATGTAATACAGGGGCCTGCACCGGTTTTAACATTTCCATCATGCGTATGTTGGTAGATTATCCGGGTTTTCAAGCTACCCGCTGGCCGTGGCTCCTCTACCGCAGGAAGAGCTAGAGCCAAAAAACAAGAACAGCTTTCTAGTTGCTCTCTAACATACCAAATCTCTAGCCTTAAGCGTAAAATGGTCTAGAAAGGAGTTAATTAATCGGATCCTGCAAATAGCTTACACATCAGAGTTGTTCAGATTCGCGCACCATCGTGAATGATTGTATCCATGCATGTCACTCACGCCAAGCTTCTCAAACATGTACGGTCAACTACCCCGTATTTTTGCTTCTGCAGCTATGGTCTCCTGTACCCAAGTATACTATTGCAGGCCGCACCTGATGATGCCGCCGTACTCTTGCGCGGTACCGGGCAGGAAACCGGGTACGTCAACAAATGTGAGAAGAGGTATGTTGAAAGCATCGCAGAAGCGCACAAAGCGAGCAGCCTTCACGGATGCGTTGATGTCCAAGCAGCCTGTACGATTTAAACAAAAAATTAGGAACAGCATTATGCTCACGTGACCACTAACGGCAGCCAGTTTACTTCCCGATCATGAGTAGCTAACCTATACATCAAACACTCTTGAGAAGCCCACGTCATGTTTAAAAAAGAGAGCTGGTGGTTGCACCGCCAGAAGTGTCACCCACCTGCAGCAAACTTTGGCTGGTTGCCCACGATCCCGATAGTGCGACCATTCATCCTTGCAAAGCCAATGATAATGTTTTTGGCATAGCTCGGCATCAGCTCGAAGAACTGTCCCTCGTCGACAGTGCCCTCAATAACGTCCAGCATGTTGTAGGCAGAGGCCGAGTCAAGAGGCACCACGGTATCCAGGCCGGGCACCTCACGGTCCCTGAGGGGCACAGTGGGAGACTCAAGAAGCCCACCGATTACGAAAGCGTTCACCTCAGAGTCCTTGGAAGGAGCACAGAGGTTGAGTCAAGAAACAACACGATTTCCAAGGCCGGGCACCTCATGATTCCTGAAAGAGGCACAAAGCCTGGGTCATGAGGCCTCACAGTATCAAGGCCCGGCACTAGGGCTTCTGGTATTGAGCAATTTCGCGTCCCGGGATGAACTATCTTGAAATGAAAACATTACATAGCATGATTTCCCGAGGCAACACAAGAAAACAGGGAAAACATTATACTCAAATGGCCACTCTCGGTAGCCAGTTTAGCTCCCGATCATCAGTAGCTCATACACACGATAAACAGTATTGAAGAGCCCAAGTCATGTGGTGCAACCAACAGAGAGGCGCAGTGGCTCAGGGCTGATGTTTTTTTTTAATATAAAAAAAATTGTTGTTATTAGGTTTTATTTTTTTTGCTTTTTTTCTTGTTGTTCTGATTTTTCATTATTTCATCTTAACAATAATCTGATATCAATTATAAGTAAGGGAATCACAGTAATAAGACAAATATCCGTAGTAAGAAACCTGGAAATGAACTAAGCAACGCTTAGTTAATCTATATACCTATATA
>SDVV010015714.1:0-14453 GCA_016164225.1 Gammarus roeselii | reverse complement strand
CGGATCCCACGAGTACCTCCTCTCCCTGGGCCACCTCCTCTCAACCAACCTCGATACATATAATAATAATGATAACACATTCAAAATTTATCACCATGAAAAAAGGGCAGATAAATATAATAGAGCCCAAGCAAGAAGAAATAATAAAATACTAAAATAAAGTGTTAATGATCTATAAAATGAATAAGCATCCATCCACCCCAAGCCGTGACGGAACATTAAATTAGAAACAACGATACCGTGCCGTGTAGGCCACAATATTAACGTATGGCAGTTACGGAGGGCACTGCTGCAGGGTGGCCGGTATAATGTATCTTGTTGATAACAAACATGACAATTGTACGTTTAAGATTGCTTTTTATTGTTGAAATAATAGACCATTACAGGCTGTGCAACACTTGTTGAGACATAAGACATTAGGCAAACAATTAACAGTAAATTAAACAACATATTACTGAGTCTGTCTAGGCGACCTGCAAACAAACGTTGCATGATTTCAATCACGGCCTTTTTTTATCAAACAATGATACTTTTAACCCAATAAGGATTTTTTTGTTTTACAAGGAATGATCTACACCGGTCATTTTTTTTAACAAATACGTTTATTGTACCAAATCAGGGATATATACCAAATAACACTTAAACAAACTAACGCTGTTTAGCCAAACCTCCGTTGAAAAGATATTCAAGTTGCAGCACAATCTTTACAAACAGAAGCAACACCTTAACAAACAAAAGCAAACCTACTGCCTACACTTAAACTTACAAACTCGACGCTAGCAGTTACTACACTAAAATGAGGCCCTCTGTTTGTTAATGGCCAGGGGGGTGAATGCCAACTAACCGGAAGAAATGGGATTGCGTAAGAAAGTAACCCCGTCAGAATGGTGCAGCGCCTCCAAACACGCGCTCTGATAACAATAAAACGCCGACAATTCAATGCACCTTTACTTGGTGAGATTGCTAGGCAACGCTGGTGATGGAAAGTGAAACCGTTCTATTTAATTGTAAGGTAACAAGATAAGTTGTGTCTGCCATTTACCGTAGTGCCACAAACACAGAAGAAGGAGCACGTGTACTGCCATTTATGGGAAGAGTATGGGATGCACCATTGGTGAGCAACTGAAACCACAAAAAGCAGTGCACAGAAACTACATCTAAACTAGGAGGAGGGGATGCAAACAAAGAGGTGTCTCATCAAGCACCTATTTTTGCGACCGTTCTTTTTTACTACCAACGTTGCAACGTAACCAATCCTCTTCTCCGCTCCCAGCCCCCTAACCCCTCAATCTCGGTCCTCATCTAGAGAGGTCAACATTATTCTATGTAGCAGTGGTAGTAACACAGGAGTCGAGCAGTGATCCGCGACCGGGGCGCGTCATTTGGTCTGGTGGTCAGCCAGGTCGCCTCGCCACCTTACATCACATCACCAGATGGCAGCAGCCGCCGTCAATTGTCGCCGGTGGTCAAGCTGTGGGTCGAGCTTCTAAAGGTGTAAACGCATGGAGGAGGAGGGAGCGAGATGTAACATTTCTCCGCCTTATTATCTTGGGTATCACACAACGGATCGTGCAGAAGAGTTGTTGGGGAATAAAAATCCTCGATATAGTTGATGCCCACTAGCAATAAGTCAAACAGTTTAGAAGTTGGAATCTGGGTAAAGGTATGCAAGAAACCAGTTTTTTGCTGTTGTGCTATTCGAGCGTTTTCAACTTCAGGCAGTTTATGGCAACTATTTGATCGTTTTCTAAGAATGCAATCTTGTGAGTAAAGTATATTCGAAAGGTTACAGGCTCCATAGATACAATCCAAATATCAAGCCACGCTGATTTGAATAATATACTACTGCCCAGAGATAGACAAAAGAGATTGGTAGATGTTGTTTTAAATATGGTACGCAAAGCAACTATCATTAACAACGCTTTTTGATAGGGTTTATGAATAAAACACAGACAATAATATGGAAGTACATTGAAAAATAAGGGAAAGAAAATATTTTCCCTTATTAGTTCAACAAAATCCATGACGCTACAGAACAGTTGGAGCGGAATTGCGAAAGTAGTTTCCGAAAAAATCATGCAGCTGTGAACGTGAACAACCGAAGTACGCCGCACTAGGTTGGTCAAAGAATCACCACTCCCATTTGAGCAGGTTTAGGAATCAGTGTAGCGGTTCTTCACTTCCAATGGGTTTGAGTCACTTCATTCAATTTTGCCAGTCCTGTTGCATTAAAGATCGTAATTGAGTCTTTTATCCTGAGATATAGAAATACCTGTCACGATATGAAAGACATTTAACGGTGTCAGTCCCCTCCTTCCCCTCTTCTGATGGGCGTAACTTATAGACGGGAGCCGAATGCATTGTAACAGCGATGAACAGGATGAGGTAAGGGCACTTGTTCCGCGTTTGGAAGCAGCGGGCAGACGTGAGTAAAGAGTAATTGGGCCAATTGATGATGATGATGACTGCATCACTTCTGTGGTGCCTTCTGGGTGATGCAAGAGTATAACAGTGGCAGGTGGTGGCACAAGTCGTTAGTTTGAAGGCACATTTACTTGGTAAGGTGTTCAACAGAGCATTGTTACCATTAACAACACATTCTAGTTACTACACTCGCATGCACTAGTCAAGTCTCTCCTCAAACGTATTGGGGTTGAAAATGTGAATCGAGCGTCGTCAGTCCGAGAATCGAATTATCGAACCTCATATGACAATGTTTTTCAAAATAAGAACCAGACATCGATTGCTTGGTGTATTTGTGTCTAGCCTTTGAAGAGTTTCTTGCGTTTTGCAGGCGACGGAACGAACATCATCTACATAGTGCAATGCTGAGGACGATTGCAAAAATGTCAGTTTTGTATATAAAAACTCTAAAGCAAAATATGTTTTTCTCCAATTTTGAACATCTTTGAAATGAAGTATTTTAACTGGAGCCGCGAAGCGCACGCAAACGTGACCGCGACTGAGCCAGTGGTTTCAGAAAATTATAGCCACGATTTTCACGCTTGCTTAAGGGAGCCCCGCTCAGCAACAAGCGGTTCTTAAACTTACCCCCTCATCATCGCCGCAGCCATCTGTCATTTGATCCTCATAGTCGAACTTATTCATCAATGTAATTACTATTATTTAATTGAGCATAAATGTCCATGGACTTATGTCTGCAGCGCAAGTACTTGCCTTTAAGCGTGGACACTTGACTTCAAACGTGAACCTTCAATCTTTGCATTGTAGCCGTAATCTACATCAATTTTTTCCGGAAATGTATCACTATAAATCTATCAACGATGGACGTCTAGGGGTGTACCCAAAATCTAAATCAATTACGTATTAAATGTGTACCCAATTGGCAACATTTGCTTGATTGTCTAAATTTACGCTATTTACAGCATATATGCCGTATATACAATATTTGCTTCATATGTTGTAATTTCCCTCTTTAAGTCTGCCAGTTGCACTTTGCGTCGCCTAATGGAATAATCTTTCATGATTGTTAATTAGGAATCGAGTATTTTTTGTTCATGCGTTACGAATTGATCGCTAATCTGTGACGTGTTGCTTAGATTGTTTTCGATTAACTACCTACTATTTCCCTCCAATTTGTTTGTTCAATCCAGGCTCAACCTTGGTTTTGAGAACGTATTGATGCAATTTGGAGGCGGATACCCAAAGCACCCGATAGCTGGAGGCTGCATTTCTAATTAATGTCGTACGTCAATAGTGAAAGTGTATCTAGTTCTCATCGTGTTTTTCATCTCCTTGATCACTGAAGCAACAAGAGCACACATGATGCTGAGGTGAAACACAGATTAACTGCCTCGGGC
Source organism: Gammarus roeselii (assembly GCA_016164225.1). NCBI lineage: Eukaryota > Metazoa > Arthropoda > Malacostraca > Amphipoda > Gammaridae > Gammarus > Gammarus roeselii. Next base: position 10,632 of record SDVV010015714.1, on the reverse strand, counting down.
TTCAGACACTACTGATTACAGACGTCACAGTATTCAAGTACCCTCAGCCACAAATTATCATCGCCGGTGATTTCCATCAGCACGCATTATTTATCAGCGATTACAGCTGCCATTTTTCTGAATGAAATCGCCGATAGCTCGACCCTCAACTCATTGATATCGAAGAGATTTATGCTTAATGAATATAAATATAACATGAAACATCGATACAGAGGATATTTGGATATAATAATTAGTTGAAAGTGTTTAACGCATTCAAAGGCGCTCTTTAACTACTCCCGTTCAGGTATCACTGGAAGAGACGTTCAGGTAGATCTATACAAAATATGTTATTAAAATACACGCATCACCTTGATGAGATGTATAACTTTATCCAATACGACTCTTTACTCAATAACTACTTTGTGAAGGTGGCTTTACTTGGCTACAGTGTTGTATGTCTAAAGTAGCCTACGATTTCAATCATGAATTTAGTAGAAGATAAGAAAATAACCCCACTTCAGCTGTTAGCCCTTGCCCCAATCTTCGACGAATGTGTTCGAAGGGGGACGTGTGTCGAAGGTAATGCAGAGACAGAGGCTCGGCAGATCACCGTGATTATTTATGGTCGATTCTCGCCTATGGTGGCCACTAATAGCCTTATTGACGAAGATCACTTCTGACTGGACCGCTAACCTGGAGCAAAATACTTCATTATTATGAATTAATAATGCAATCAAGTTAATTTAGATATTAACAACGACGGTCGATGAGACTGTAACAGAAATGTTGGCACACCAATTTGACAACTTGACGCGACAATCTATGCAACACTGATAATGTTTTAATGGAAAGATATACACCCACTTGCGCTTTCGTCGTTACTTCATTATCAGTTTGACGTTAGAGCGGCATAACGACATTCCAACCGCCCGCTAGAACAGTGATGAAAGCGGATTAATTAACGTTCTTATACTAGCAAACACAGATTACAATAAGGTCATATAATATGCAATTATATACAAATTTGTGTAATGATGAAGATGGTCTTGATATGACATACAAGTCATATTTTCTCTTGGCAATAAGTATGAGCCAATTCACTACTGTAAATATATAGATTGTTTGCTGATATGACTCTTGGAGGCACTGCAATTGTGTGCCCACACCCCATGGGCAATACCTTACATGGTAAGGTTGGGATAAATAAATCGAAGGTTTTTGTAACAGCAAGATCCACTCAATAATATGGCCCAACATGTTATGAACAGCGAGTGAGCACACCAAGGATTTTAAACGCATATGTGCATGGTTTCTTTTGGGGCCAAAAACTGAAAGAATGCTATCCAGACAATATGTATTACAGGGAAAACAACACCAAATGGGATAAAAACGAGGACATGTCATTCTTTATTCAGGATGTATCGGTATCTCTGATTCAGAACTGAAAAGACCGCGCAAAATGTTGGCTGCCTAATGAATCCAAGATGTAGCGACAGAAGTTACCAAAGAGCGGCAAAGCCCAACGGTTGCTGTTCAAGATACCGCTGTATGAGACACCAAAGTTACGACGATGAGGTAGCTACAGTAAACACGAACGGTTTGTTGTGGATATTCACGCAATTATCTTGATTGCTTGTTGAGGATTTCGATGGTCCAACCGATATCCAATGCCACATATAGTTGTTAGTATCAACCACTAATAAGCTGCAATTTATATAAAAAACCTAATATTTCGAAAGGGTTCAATCCAATCTGCTGAGCCTAATACATAAATTGATAGTCATGAGCAAACGTTTCTTGCTGGAGGCTGCATGACAATCATGGTCAATCATTAACACATAAACAATTGCTAGGGCCCTACGGGGGAGCTCACTGAGCGCACGTCGGAGCTTCGGTTGAGATGAGACTTTCGATTAAATCTAATCTAAAGATTAATCATCAAGTCGGTCTTTGAACTAGGCCAAATACACAATGTGGTCAACCTTCTCCACACACGGCTGGCTATTCGCAGCCCTGCACAGGTGGTACCGTAGCACCATCTGAGGGGTCATCCAAGCACTGAAGTCAGGTCATCAGGACTCCCAACACAAACCTTATTTGGGCCTTAACTTCCCATTAGGGCAGAGTTCCTAACTAAGCAGGTAGGAGGCTTAAATTAAGAGTTACGTGGCTTAGCAGAGAACTGCACGGACATTGAGGAGATAGAAGGAAGGGGGGGGGGGGCAATACGAAAACACTGCATAATAGGGCATGGTGAGGTTGGTATAGGTATTCCGAACACTGCATGCCAGGGCATGGTGAGGTGGGTAGAGGGTACAGATGTTTATAAAGGGTACAGATGTTATATTGCAAGGGCACCAAAGGTATCTAGGTTACCTGTGAAGTGGATGCCGTAACTAGGATATTCTACAGGATGACTGAACGTTATGAAGGCCGGAATGCGCAGTGCGTGATGATGGTGGTCGAGTTACACCGGGAGACAATAGCACCGGCATTTCTGTTCATGCACGCGCTATCGAGCAGTACATTACGAACAGCTGCTCATAAACGGGTACATGTTAGCAATGATACTCCTTTTGGGGAGGGTAACATGCGTGCATACACACATTCTATAGGTGGCACAGGGTTTTGATACAATAGGTTTTTCTTGAAAGCCCTAAACGGCATTATAGCTCTGATCAACATTTGATAATGTTTTTGCTTGTCGAATAAACAGATTTGATTTTTAATCTCTGAGCAATATATAAACTGTACAAGTGAAACTTCAACCTTCATTGTTGCGTACGTTATATAGGAAAAAAAACATACGTACTCACCAGTAAGCCAATGCGAATAGTAACATACATATAATAGGTATATATAGTTATCATCCTCAGGATGCAATAGATTAATATCATAAACATGTTTTTGTGGTTAACATGTGCATATTTCATGCGTTGTTCTCAAACAGTTAGATAACTAACTTCATTTTATGTATTATATCGTCTGGCGGTAAGTCATATAAGGTGGAACTATCTAGAGGACGCACCCACCATCAGTCGGTACCACTCTCTAAATGACCTCGCGGATTTGAATACATTCTCACTTATTTATTTTCCAACCTCATTAAAATTGATATTTATAACATAGACTTCTAATTTAGTATGAGTGAGCCACGTACATCCCTCTTGTTGCCTCTCTCATCGAATTAAAATCCTCGTGTTGGAGCGCCCGAGCAGCTTAAGGAAAGGTCAGCAGTGTGTCATCAAGCACCAAAATTTCGCAAGAAGAAAGGTGGACAAATTGAACACCTAAGATGATGCAGATCACTTTGCTCGTGATCCCATTTCACAACATTTCACAAGTTCCCTCTCCTCCGACCTCTATACCTATGGACATCAATGATGCAGGAACGAAGCAGCATGGAGGAAAGCCGCTACGGTACCTTCAACACCCATTCATTCATGCTACCATGCATCCGTTCATCTATCAGGTTTACCTAATGCCTTCGCCTGCCTCTGACACACAACACAATGAGTATTTCTGCCATCGAACCTATCAAAGTTAATTGAGTCGGTACACTTAAAATATGGGCCATCACTACGTTAGTGAAAGGGTGCTGGGGACGAGAAGAAGCATGGGGGCACGAGAAGGGCGGTCCAGCGAGGGCGATCGGGTGAGGGCGATCGGGTGAGGGCGATCGGGTGAGGGCGATCGGGTGAGGGCGATTGGGTGAGGGCGATCGGGTGAGGGCGATCGAGTGAGGGCGACCGTGTTAGAGCTATCGGTTAAGGGCGATCGGGTAAAGTCGATCGGGTGGGAGCGATCGGCTGAGAGCGATCGGGGGAGAGCGATCAGGTAAGGGCGATCAGGTGAGGGCGATCGGGTAAAGTCGATCGGGTAAGGGCGATCGTGTTGGGCGATCGTGTTAGGGTGTGAGGGCAATCGGGTGAATACAATCGGGTACCCCTTGAGGGCGATCGGGTGAGGACGATTAAGTGAGGGCGATCGGGTGAGGACGATCGGGGGAGGACGAACGTTTGATAGCGTTCGGGTGAGGATGATGGTGATCGGGTGAGAGCGATCGAGTGAGGAAGATAGGATAAGAACGATCGAGTGAGGGCGATCGGCGGAGGCAGATCGGATGAAGGCGATCGGGTGAGGGCAATCGATGTAGGGAGATCGAGTGAGGGCGATCAAGTGAGGGATATCAGGTAAGGACGATCTAGTGAGAACGATCAAGGGAGGGCAATCGGATGAGGGCCATCGGGAGAGCAGGATCGCGTGAGGGCTATCGGGTGAGGACGATCAAGTGAGGGAGATCGAGTGAAGGCGATCGAGTAAGAGGGATAGCGTGAGGATGACCAGGTGAGGGCGATCGAGTGAGAGGGATCGCGTGAGGGCGATCAGGTGAGAACGATCAGGTGCGGGCAATCGGGTGAAGGCAATCGGATATAATTGTAACAAACATTCATGTACCCCATACAAATTTGTAATAAAAACTATTTAATAATGGACGTCTGGAAAGTTTGAAGTGATCTGCAATGATAAGATCCTATTCCCTTCGAGCTCAATAAAGGTGGCAAGGAGCGGCTCGCCAAGCATCATAGCGGATAGTGGGGCGGGGTGATGGCGGCACTGTAAACAGTGAAAAGGTGACCCACAGGAGGGTGGTGGTGGGGGCAGGTTCCATTCCCCCCCTCCCTTAGCCGCCATCCACAGCGATGCCTTGTATGTAGAAGGTAATCACGTGTGATCAATCTGAGCCGAACATCCAGACCCCTTCTGACCTTGCGAGGGAGAATGAGGCTATGGCGAGGGGAGAGGCGTAGTGTGTGCGGCGGGTTTGGGTACACACACCCAAGCTGGGTAAAAAAACCGACACGGTGCGGAGCAACAAAGGTGAATTAGGTAGTTGATGCAGATTACGGCCAATGATGAAAGGGGCAGGAAAACTGGGATAGGGAAATAAATAGTCAATTGCGTGCACGTTGGAAAATTTTAGGAGGGAGATTATAAGAGGGAAATTTAAAAGAATGAGACGCGTGTATTGTAGAGGATGGTCATTTGACGGCGATACATTTTACATTTTGAATGTTGATATCTTAACGAACATTAGCAAAATAAGTAAAATGTATTGTAACAAAATATACATAACAATGAAATCATAGCCACTTCTCTCATAATTTTTTTCATCCAACCTCTGAAGTATTTATTGTTAAAAAATGTAGAATGCAAACGTGAAAGAAAAAATTCCCGCCATAGTACAGCGTTATAATGCTAATAAAAAAACAAAATAAACAATTAGGCCGCAGCCAATGCATGTGTCCAACCGTGAATAACAGCAATGAATCCTGCAGCACAGAATGCCAAGACTGACGTGCACCTCGAAAACACAAGTCAGGAATTGACCTCCCCGAATGTCGTCCCGATTGATTGTTATAGCAATCACTACACACGTCACCAGGGCGCCGGAAAAGGATCACATTAGTTGGACCTATTATAGAGAACACAAGAAAGACAATATACGCGTGCACAATTGTATAGCGCATAAGACAGTATCCGCGTGCACAATAGTATAGAGCATACGACAATATACGCGTGCACAATTGTATAGCGCATAAGACAGTATACGCGTGCACAATAGTATAGAGTAGAAGACAACATACGCGTGCACAATAGTATAGAGCATACGACAATACACGCGTGCACAATAGTACAGATCATAAGACAATATACGCGTGCACAATAGTGTACATCATAACTGGCAGGCCTCCAATACCATGATACATCATCAGACTGCTGGTTATCGAAAACTCCAAATTCAACTGTAGAAAAATCCATCTGAACGAACTACGTTTTCTTAGGAATTTCTCCAAATACTACCAATAACAATTTATCACAACCCGTAACCTAGGAGCCATTTCCTGAGCCATGTTAGACACCGCTCCCAACCGTACTTTATAACAACCCCCAAATACATAAAAAAGTAACAAGTTTAAATGCTCCGGTTTTCTCTCGTATGGCACTCTCCCTTTCTGCATGGACGAGGCGCACCATTCCGCCGTGAAGAGCCAGGGCACCGCTCCTACTGGAAGAAAGGCAAGGGCCTCCACGGTCATGCTCCAGAACGGGACCTCTGCCACAGCTGGAGCCAGGTTGCTGCTCCTGGCACTAATGCCAGCGCTGCTTATGTCATTATAGAAGCGACTGATGCGGCTGGAACAGCTGCCGTTAAAACCGCCACTGTTGCTGGAATTGTCGGTGCTTTTGATACTGTCACTGACGTTCATACTGTAACTGCTGTTATAACAACCACTATTGACGACGTTGCGAATGTTGTTGATACTACAACTGTTGATTATGCTGCAACTGCTGTTGATGCTTCAAACGTTGTTGATATTGACACTTCTTGAACTACAACTGCTGTTGATACAGCAACTGCTCTAGATAACCTAAATTATGTTGATCAAATAACTGTTGTTGACGCTCCAACAGCTGTTGATGCTGCAACTGATCCGTTGATAGTGCAATTGATGATGATGTAACATATGCTGATACTGGAACTGCAGACCCGTTATTTTATTACCTTGCTATTTTAAAACAGCAAGTGTCACTGTAATTACTGTTATAGGCGTGAACTTCACCGCAACTGTAACTGTCAAAAACTGCTAAGGCCGTTACAACTGTTCCACTGCTGCAAGTACGGCTAATTTGTTTTGTGGTATATTCACCAATAGATACTCTCTTAGTACTGTTACTCACACCCATGATGTACAGTGGGGCACGCAACTGTATCTGCTTCCAACATCGCGTGATGAAACTGTTGGTTACATCAACATAAATACCTTTAATTATTTATGTACAGCTATAGAATTACAAGCAAGAACAGGTCTGTGTTTATTGCAGTACGGTATCATAGCATGTTTTACACATAGAATACAACATTAAATGAAGGGACAGGAGATCAGAATTAATCGTAGGAGTCGCTCAAGTGTCTGTCACTCACAATACGAAATCTGAAGGGTTGGCTGAGCTTCACCGTTAAGGTGGAGAAATTAATCGTTCACAAATAAAGAATACTCATTTGAAAGTAGGGAAAGTAATTACCTAATATTGACGTAAACCCAATCCACTGACATATTTATACATTACTAGAAGAATAGCGACGGAAATTATTTAGGCTTTATAATTGGTGGAATTATTTTACTGTTCGGAACAGGGTTGACTGATTTAAATTAAATTGATTCCAATCAATAAAAAAAATTAAACTATGACCTAAACAAAGTGTACATTTTTTAACTTAGTTCTGACCCTATACATTTGTTCCCCGGAATCGTTTGGGATAATCTCCGTATTCAGTAGTCTTACATAAAGTCTTCCCTGAGTTGGTTAGAGATACATGTAGGAATGCTTTTTCCGAAATATTTCGAGAAATTCAAGACAGAATGTCTATTGAAATGATGAAAGACGAATAAAAGCATTGAAAGAGAGACTTGGGTAAGCAGAGACCAACTTCTAACGATGATCTGACAATGTGATCATGAGGCCTTCAATTATTAGGAAATATACAACTTAAGTTTTCAACGTACTTTTAAACCTATTCTGCGGACATGCAAACGCACAATTCAAACTGAAATATTTACCCTTATTTTTTAAAGTCAAATATATATAAATGGTAAAAATCTGTAGAGTACAAAAATTACCAACCCTATGCGGGCAAATGTTGTCCCTATTCCTATAAAATGATTCACCGACGGATCAATCAATGCAAGAGCATCCAACTCTGGGATAAATTCAACTGTTTATTTGTTTTGGGTACGTGTCCAAAGGTTACCATAAGTGTTAGGCGAAGAAACGATGAGTCCATCTGTTTGGAGGCGCCAGTTGAACTGCCTTGACTTTTGTAGCCACTTAGCGCGTGGGTGAGAGAGGCACGCTGTATCATATGCAGTCCCTGCACTATAAACACGAGCAGGTATACTGGCATCTATGATCATCCACAGATCTATGAAAAACACTATAATATGTGATTTATTCATATCACGTTCAAAACTTCCATGACAAGTTTTGAAATAAAAGACCGTTTTGGAAGCTTCTTAATTCATTAACAGAAGCGCAATGCATATCCAGACAGCTACTCTCCTAGAGTGCGTGATGATGCATGTTGGTGCAAAACATAGACCAGAAAATTGAGTCCCGTATGCATTATCCATTTCCTGTTCTGAACTTGTCTTCATGGGCTTCATGAGTAAATAATTCCAGGAAGTTTGTTTACAACACAACTGCACTTCCCTCGGGGTTATGGCAAGCGTTGGTTCGTCTTACCAACGACTTGCTGACGTTCTCTTCTTGCGACGTTGATGTTCTCAAAGTCGTTAGCTAAGTAGGCTATCTTGAACTAGCAAAGGCCGATGTCTGATATTCAACCTGTTATATATGTGGGGTTCAGAGGAGCAAATAACAGTCCGAAAATAGTTGAGCTTCAACGAGGACAGAAAAAATGATTGTTAAAGCCCAAATAAGATATGTTAAGTAAATGTCGGTGACCATACTTACTTTGCTCATTTTTATTGAAATCAATGGTCCAATGTAACGCTTTTATCTGTCTCGACATATTAAAAAGTGGAGAATAGAGGATGTCCTGCAACAATGTCCGTCAGTTGGTAGGAAGTAAAGGAAAACTTACTCCCCGACCTTAGTTACAAGTTAATATTACAATTATCAAAATACAAATGCTGTCTTCAGAACAGCTCACGCTGACGACGACTTGACATTTCTGTAATTTTGTCAACATGTCATTACACATAAACAAACTTTAAATCCTAAAAAAAATCTGTATCTATGAATGAATTTGGTTTTGCGAATGCTCCTATTAAAAAAAATATCATTCAGCCCATCTGAAGTAGCAGAGCGAATAGAAACTCAAACGAGTAATGCTATTCCTACCAGCATGCCGATAACCTGTAAGATGCCGCCGCATCGAACATGGACATGACGCATCATGTTACCATCGTGGTCTGCCCTGACTCCGAGTGTCTCGCCGGACCAAATCAATTTACTGGAACCTTGCCGCCTTTCTTCCAGACAGATTTGAAGAAAAAGCTTCTCCATTGTCCAGACATATTTTTTTTTTCTTCAATTTCCACGGTTTGACAAATTTTCGCGTAAAATATCGAGAGCATTCTCCTCCATAACATGTGTGCAAGCAACTGCTAAAACAGCGTCGAAGCAAATGGACCGCTACGCATTCAGTTTAGTTTCGGTTAACGGAAAACAATGTCAAAAAATATATAGTACGAGAGAGATGTTTTCCAACATGTGAGAGATGTTTTCCAACATGTGAGCGGTTGTGCAACCATTCAATATGCAACTTAGTTTGAACTGAAACCACATTCTGTGGATCGCAAAGCAACAGCACAAATGCGCACTGCCTATTATCAGGAATTAGTGTAACATATTTAAATTTAACTTACTAGGAGAATGGCTCTTGATTAGAAACTGTGCCATTTTAATCAAAGCAGAAAAAATGATTTAGAAATATCCATGTTTTCAACGCATACACAAAATAACAATAAAAAAATAACAACGTCGGCCTTTTTTCAGAAATAGTTGAATTGTATAAAATCACCAATGATGAAATACGGCGTCCTACAGGATTACAGACTGCAGGTTAGTATGGACAGTCTGTAATATAGGAACTTATTGCACCGATATAAATCCTCGCAAGAAAAATACAATTGCATATATTATAAAACTACCAAAATAAGTGACCATCATAATTACAGGGGGAAGGCCTAAGGACACAATAACACAGGTTATGCATGATCACACGTGACCCATGATGACTGATGACAGGCATGAGAACAACATATTAAAGTCACTATCATAAGGACAGAGGCTAGGAATGAGGGCCCATAATATTGAAACATTTGTTCCGCGCTAACCGGCAATAACTATTCTGGATAACCTCAAGCATGAGGTCGGCAGGTGGTGCCCACACCTCATAACTATTCTGGATAACCTCAAGCATGAGGTCGGCAGGTGGTGGCCACACCTCATAACTATTCTGGATAAACTCAAGCAAGAGGTCGGCAGGTGGTGCCCACACCTCATAACTACTCTGGATAACCTCAAGCAAGAGGTCGGCAGGTGGTGCCCACACCTCATAACTATTCTGGATAACCTCAAGCATGAGGTCGGCAGGTGGTGCCCACACCGCATAACTATTCTGGATAACCTCAAGCATGAGGTCAGCAGGTGGTGCCCACACCTCATAACTATTCTGGATAAACTCAAGCATGAGGTCGGCAGGTGGTGCCCACACCACATAACTATTCTGGATAACCTCAAGCATGAGGTCGGCAGGAGGTGCCCAGACCTCTCAAAACTATTCTGGATAACCTCAAGCATGAGGCCGGCAGGTGATGCCCACACCTCATAACTATTCTGGATAACCTCAAGCATGAGGTCGGCAGGTGGCGCTTACATCTCATAACTATTCTGGATAACCTCTAGCATGAGGTCGGCAGGTGGTGCCCACACCTCATAACTATTCTGTATAACCTCAAGCATGAGGTCGGCAGGTGGTGGCCACACCTCATAACTATTCTGGATAAACTCAAGCATGAGGTCGGCAGGTGGTGCCCACACCTCATAACTATTCTGGAT